>JARHVA010000433.1:327500-337500 GCA_037957365.1 Torreya grandis | reverse complement strand
ATTTGATAGCACACTTTTTTTAATTTTTAGATAGGTTATAAAATTCATCAAGAACCTCATTGAAACATGTCACATAGGTATGGATCTTTAAATTTTCATCTCTTGGGATAGACTTGGCATTAACATGATATGCTAGAGTTTTATGTTGGCTTTATCCTATTTTGCTTTCCTATTTTTCTCACTCATCACACTGCATATATGAGAGTTTTAAAGCTAGTCACTCACTTATTGTGCTCAGTGCACCACACTTTTGGTGGATTTATTTATATAATAGATTTTACACTTTCTATTACTACTATTATTGTAGGTAAAAAGAAGGATGGCACTAAAGTAAGCCAAGAAATTTATGTAATAAGTATACAATGAGGTATACATTTCAACTCTCCCTCAGAGTTTTTTGTTTTCTTATAACATGATGCAATAGATAGTGTATGCAAATGGCTTGAAAAATAATATCTTATAGATTACATTTTTGGCCATATCACCTTAGACAATTCCTTTAATACCTTAATTTGTCATTAGTGGGAACCCTCATGTGTCCATATCACTAGTGTTCTAAACCCTAAATATTTTTTATTTTTTTCAACATTAAGGAACCATCCCAAGTTCAAGATCTTTTGGATAAATCAAGGTATTGGTTCTTGAGGGACACCCTCCCGATCTTGTCCCTGTGGACCTATAACTTTAAAGTCACTAACCAAGCTTCACTTTGGGATCTAGTTTTTATTGATCTCCTAGGCCTCCCATTGCCTTTATGGTCCTTTATCAAGGGTGATTTAAAACCCATAGGGTGTGTATTATGCTGTGAAAAAAATTATTTATTTTCATCTTAACATAGTAAGTGTGTTTTTATCGAATTCAACATGACCAATGATTTGAAAGAATTTATTGACATATAAGTTATCTTCAAGCATTGGGAGAAAAAAATGTATATTTCAAAATTCCTTAACACTTAATTCCGCTCTCCATCTCTCGACCACTAAATAAAATATTTCCCCCTCATGGTATGATCAGAGCTTTCAATTAAACATCCACACTCTGAGAAACCCAAGGTGGTGTAGAAAAACAATGGTTGGATGATGATTACCAATAAAACATTCATCAATCAAAATAAAATCATCCAACCAGCTACTACATACTCTGCATTAAAACCATCTTCTAAGGTACACAATGTTACCCCCCATATGAGCATCTTAGTGTATTGACATCCCTGTAAAGCTATGTTTCATAAGTTATCTAGCCTCACATGAGTTCTTATCTTGATATGATGTTATATACAAGTGGCCCTACCTCTAGGAAGTTACGTAATGCACCCCATGGTTATGTAAAATCTTCCTAAGAAGACAATGGGGCTAAATAACACTACATCTCCCTTGCGGATTTAATCCTATCACACCAATGCAATTATTTTATGTCCCTTGAAGATATTGATGATGGTCAAGGAGAGCTCTTTATAGAAGATACTTTCAAATGAATATATTATTTTTTACTATTTGAGGCCTCATAGAGTCCTTAGTTAAATACTCTATGTGGTATTTCTATCAACAATGGGGGCATTATATTTTGTTTGCTTGCAAGAGGTTAAAATTTTAGGGTTTATTATACAATCTAATTTGAAATGCATCTAGCCAAACACTACTCAATTATCCACCTTTCATGATGGCAGTCATGGTAATACCAATGCTTTGGTTTCCCCAAAATTTTCTTCCTTAATTATTGCCATAAGGGGTGATCTATCACACTAAGCTATCTAGATTCTCTTTAACATTAATTAGGGATTTTCAATATTTACATCCCTAATGATAGTCTTAACATATGATATTTATAGTGATATTTAGTTGATAACCTACCCCTCACCACGTGGTTAGTGTGTAATGATTTCAATATGGTAGAAATTCTAAGGACAAGGTTGGTGCCCTATCTATGCGATGGTATATGGGAAAAAGTGAACTGCAGTATTAATTTAAGAACCGGTAGGACTTGGTCAACCATCTCTTATAGCATCACACATTAAGTTCCACTACTTAGTTCATGTCGTCTAACTACCACTTTGACACTGATAGGGTCCTCAAAATATTGGACCATTATATGCTTTCAAAGGAAAATGTTTTATCTTTTTATACTTCTAATGGGTAGACGATTGTCAAACACCAAGAATATGTTCTCATAGATGAAAATGCCATAAATTATAAAGTGGAGATAAATTTTAACCACTTCAAACTGTTATGCAATCAATTATTCCTCAACACCTCACTCCTTTGCCGTGAGGGAACTATCCATCTTATTGCCCATTCTTGGAATGTTTTACCTCAATCACCTTATGTTGTTAGTCAGATAGATTGTTGGAATGAGGTCATCCTTTGTACCATTACATTTCTCTACCATTATGGAAGTAAAATTACTCGTGTTCAAAAGTGGGACAATTTTAAGTTCCTACACAAAGCTAGTGACCTAGAGCTTATCACCAGTTGGTGCCCCATCACCCTCCTCATTGTTTCATAGAATATTATTCACAAATATCTTACTAATTGTCTCTATCTCATATCACCTACCATTAATAGACCCAAGAAAATGAACTTTATAAAAAATAAGTATATTTTGGACAAACTTACTAATGTCTCGGAAGGCATGGAATGGGCTAGAGCCTCTTGTAAGAGAACCATCTTTCTCAAAATTGATTTTAAAAAAGCTTATGATAGGATTGAGTAGCCTTTCATCCTGGCCATGCTAAAGGATCTTAGCTTTGTCTAATTTTAATCCCATCTAACTGTACTATCTTCTCAGATGCTTAAGCCTAGCTCACTATCAATGATCTCAAATCTGATAGCTTTGGCCTGTTTTTCTCTATATGCTAAACTTTACCCCTTGCATTAGCCTTATATATTATATCAATGGAAGTTATTGGATATATATTAGCATATAGATCTGAATATGGACTCATTAGGGGAAATGTTATCCCTAATAGACCCTCTCAACTCATTAATGGCCATTTGACTGATGATACTTTCCTCCCTCTTGAAAAAAAAAAAAAACAAATAATCTCTACACTGTCTTGACATTTTTTGCCTAGGTTCTAATTTCAGCCTACATTAGAGCACAATCTAATGCTTCAAAAAAATTATGATGCCTATACTATATTAGCTACATCACTAGAAATGGGAATAGATTCATAGAGGGGAATAATTTCAATTCTTAGGCTTTGCCTTTGCCTTTGATAGTTCCCCTATATAGTTATGTAAATATGTCATTAACAGAGTGGAGAAAAAGGTTGAGTACTAGGTCACCAAACCCCTATTTTTGGTAGGAAAATTCCAAGCATGTACTAAAGATTTTGGCTGCTACTCATGTTTATTATTCCTCCTATTGAACTCCTTTTAAAGCCTCCTATGTTAGATTGGTAAAGATTCCTAGAGAATTTATTTGGTATAATTCCAAACAAAGTCAAGGGTTCCACAGATATTCTTGGGATATTTGATGTATTTCTCATGATAAATGAGGTATGGAGGTCATTGACATCTATAGGAAAAGCATTTCCCTAATTTCTAAGTGGGTTGTTAGAGCCGTTGAGGGAAATGAATCCTGTAAAATCCTCTTGCATTATTGTATTTCCTTTGGTTCTCCCTATGTTAAAATTAGATGGAAGAACATTTGACTCCACACTCTGTCGATCACTCTTACACCTATCAAAACTGAAGGCTCATTTGTGGCTAGAAGCATTTGATATGAAAGCTTTGTGAATGTTAAAAATAATAATTCAAGCTATAAAGGATTTGATTTTTACTTGAAATTGGGCTAGTTTTCTCTCACTAAAATCTAAATTCAATTTAAATAATTCTGACTTCTAAGTAATTCTTGTCACTTAGGAACTCATGCCATATGTCATGCTCCATAAGTTGATCTGCAAGATTCATGTTCTTGGTGTAATGACTGGAGGTGGAAATGTAATACCCACTTCAAGAACTATTTTTTAGGCCTCCTTTATTAGGTTATCATCCCATTCTCTCTATCCCTTAGTAATCTCAATAGACTCTCAAACCTCAGTTCCTCATTTAGAATGTGGTTTACTCAGCTTAACCAAATTTGGAATGCCAATCTTCAACCCAAACTGGATCATTTTTTTAGTGTCCAATTTACCAAGCCTTTCGCTTGAGGAGCATCTTTCTCACTTTGGAATTGTTCAACCTAGATGTTCAGCCTTTTCCATCCCTGATTCTTTCAAGCATATCTTTTGGGCATGCTTTAAATCCCAAGCTACTTGGTAGTGGATCCAAAGTTTATTTCAACCCTAACTCTATGAACTTTTCTTTAGAGTTGTTATTTTGTTTCAATTATGGAAAGCTATAAATTATGCGTTGTTTAATAATGATAAATAATTATTTTTATTTATTTATTAATGACAAGGTGTATGTATTATCTTTTGCCTACATGCATATTCAAGTCCATCCAAGGAAAATCACCATAGAACTTGGATATTTGTAGAAGTTGTTGGACCCATGGAGGAGTGTTCGTTATGCCATGAGCCACATGCCCCCTGATCATCTTTGTCTACCCTAGGGCTCAGAAACTCTAGCACCCAAATGACAAACAATCACTCTTGCAACTGTGACTCCACCCCTCCCCCTAAACAAAGAAGTTGGATTCTGTTGGACCCGCATGGAAAATCCGTTGCTAACGCTTCTTGGTGGATTTCACCCCTAGTACCAACCTTACTAGTCATGTGGTACAACCTCCTTCTAAGTGAGATATTACTATTTATTTGGCTCCTCCAAACCCCTTATTGGATAGGAAGCTTAAGATCCTCCCTCAACTTTACCTTCATCCTAGAATACTCAGCAGCAAAAAGACTATTCTCCTCCTCCTCCTTCAGATGTGGCAGTTTGTGCATAATTTCATGATGTCTCTTATATAATTGCTTTGGTGTTGTCCTACCTATCATGCTTTGACCGGTATTCATTTTTGTTTTGGTTTGTTTTGAGTCAAAATTTCCTCCAACAAAGTATGAGCCATACATAAATATCTATCTTTACTTTGTAAAAATTTATAAATTACTATTTTTTATTAGTAGTATTTTTGAAATATTACAATAGTAAATATGTCATACATATTTTTCCTTTGTCATTATTCAAAAAAATCCAATCCAAATGATCTTCCACCTTTTTTACTAATAAATAAATTAGTTTTTTTGATATATCTTTGCCCTTGCAAAAGTGCCAAAATGTTTTGATATTCAAATTTTGTTTTTAATTTTTTAGTAACTGGGAAAATCATGGTTTAACCGAAGATTTTAAAACTTATTAAACTCTAATTTAAACAGTGATAACCACCCAACAGACTACGTAAATATAGAGGTGACAGGTTTCGTGAAGGCTGGGGTGATTAAAGAGTTCAAATTTTGTTATTTTATCCTTGCCTCGCATGGTTTTTATACAGATGACTATTTTTAGCCGTATTTTATGACAACTATTTTGCTGCGAAGAGAAGCCCGGTGAAGGTGAAACGGTCGGTCCGCGGAAGATAAACTGAGCAAATAAATGATGGAAGATCCCCACTCCCTACACAACTCTCTCTGTCATATCGCCATCAGCCCGACCAAGTCCTTCATAGGCCTCCCATTATGAAAATTATAAACCCCAAGAGTGAGGACAATGATGAAGATTACATGGCCTATATTATATCTCAATTATATTTAAATGAAGGAAAGAATTTTAGCGACAAAAAAACATATTTTGGAAGAGATTGATCTTGTTCGTCACAAAATGTAGGATAATATTTTTCTAGATTTATAAGGAACTCAACCCATAAGAAGTTTGTAAGCTTTATTTAAAGCTAGGTACAAAGTAATTAATAAGACCAAATCATAATAAAAGAAAATTTATATTTTTTTAATAATTTGTTTTGAAAATGTAATAATAGAGGTGTTTCTAATAATGCAAATATTTAAAAAAAAAAAAAACATGATCCTGTAACTTAACCTCATATAATTAATAATATGCAAAGGTTCAATATTATAGGGTAGATTAATTGAGTGAGAACACCTCATACTTTTAACATTTGCTGCATAGAACTTGATATGTGTGAGGGCTCACCATTGAAGGTCATGAAATGCAAGTTCTTAGTGTATATTAAGATATATACTTTTATATTTTTTAAGATGTATTTATAAATAAATTATTTGTGAATAAAATATACTATATATGAATATTATTATCTACAACATATTTATTATAGTTTATTTATAAATTCCTATAAATTATAAAATATCTCTTTAATGGTTATCTTCAATTTATGATTTCTCTAATTTGAACTAGTATACCTTAAATATAGACATTGCTGTCAACCATAAACCTCCTTACTTATCTTTATAAACTAATGTATGGCATGGTTGAAAGTTGATTCATTTTATCATCATTATAATGTTCTTATGAGGAGGACCATTGGGCCTCATTTACATATGTTCTTGCATATAATCTAGTAGTCATTCTATCTTAAACATTATGTTCTTCACTTTTATTTTATAATACTTTGTAAGTGAATGGTTTGAGGTTGTTTTAGTTATTCTAAATATATTTCATAATTTAACATGGTATTAGAACTTCTTTACAAATTTCACCTTTTTACATTTCTTCAATTTTGAGATTTTACGTGATTTCCATCCTGATTGTCATATTGAATGTGTCTTTTTATATCTGCATTAATAGAGCTCCCTAGAGAGATTTTATTCATTCATTTACATTCTTAACATCCAAATAAATCTTAATTCAACTTTCGTTTCATCATAAATGAAGTTCCAGTGTTCCAGTAATAGAGATTTGAAATTAGTTTTGCATCTCAAAATGTTTTAATATAAATGTAATGTTTTTAGATAATAATATCCTAATTTCATTTTTAAATAATTTTATTATTATGTATATATTATTAATCCATACCATATAAAGATATTATAAGTTTTACTTTTCAATTAATTTATTTCTTATTCAATTAACAAAAATATTTAAAAGACATATTATATTAATAATTATATAATTTTTCTTAAAAAATAAAATATTAATTTAAAAATATTCCTCAATTATTATTTAAACATATTTTTCTAGATTTAATATAACATTAATACGTGTTATGCTTCACATAAACCTCCATACTGCCACTACCACTTGATGTGTCTTTTCGCTCCGAATTTAAAATGTGTTCCTTATTATATTATTCTCCTCTACTCGATTCACATTGGCCATCAAAATGTGTTCCTTACTATATGTATTGTATGATATTTTAGAGTAAATTTACTTAGCTTAAATATGCATTATCACTACATTTATGGTATCAGATCTCTGAGAAAATTGAAATTAAATTATTTTAATATCAACAATTTGAGATTCAATCGATATATCTATCCCTTTTTTCCCTTCACCTTCCATGAATTCTCTACGATGTTAAATAATATTAGGTTGGGATTCTAAATTGAGACTATTATCTTTAATTAAAAAAATTTGAAATCTAAATATTTTAATTTTCAATAAAAATAAAATAATTTTGTTATAATTAATATTAATAATTATATAATTTTACTTTCTAATATTAACGTATCTTTCTTAAAATAATGAACCTTTATTTTTATTGCAATAGATTTATATTTAAAAATTAATTATATTTTTTTTTTCTTTCTCAACCTTCAAAATTTATTATACTCATCCCATTGTTCTCTTCTCATGGTACAATCAATAAATTCATCCCTCTAGAAACATTCACCAGTTTTCTTATTCACCGGTTTTCTTATCCAGTTACACTACATATACAAGTTAGATCTTGTTTGATCCAGGTCATAAATATTTACATCCACTCAATATCATCATGTCTCCACTATAACAACATTATCATCCTTTACAGCCCTTCCATACAATATAACTCATGATATAGTCATGACCGATGAATCCCAAGGAAAGGAAAGAAAACATCTAAGACTCTTACAAATTTTTATCTAACCCAACCTATCCACCATCCTTGTATCGACAATCTCCTCATACCCCTCGATATATTCATTAGCTTCATCTACTATTTTATTTATTTCTCCCCAATCACGTCTTTCTCTATCCCTTGTCTTCCACCATTTCTGAGGCTTCCTTATATTCTGGTCATGGCACATATTTTTCCAAGCATCTTCCAAAAATACCATTAAACTTGACCATCTCCAGGCCATTTAATTTTTCAATTGTGTGGCCATTTGACCAACCACACCATCACCACCTAAAATAAAATAAATTTGAATTAAAATTTTACTACTTGTTTAAACACAATACTTGTGTACCATGAGTTCTTCCTCACATATCATAAGACTCTATTATGCATGCCTACATGGTGCATGTTGATTTTAAAATTGAATGCAACCCTCTTCTCTCTTACCTAGGAAGTTCTCTACCTAAACTTATCTAACAAGAATTATGTAATATCTAATTACTTCTTGTAATTATAAATATCCATGTGCAGTATATAAGTCCATGCACTCATAGTGCAGCCTATGTACTCTAGTTTAGGTTCAATCTCTAGTGACCTCTTATAGTCTTTGGTACCCATGTGCACTCTCTAGTATTAATGTGCTTTCTTTGGGTCCATATTATCTCTAAGCACACCTTATGCTCTATATTACCCATACACTTTTTTGTGCCTTAATGTTGGCACTCATGACTTCTTTCATGCTTTGGTACCCATGTACTTCCTAGTGCCTAAATGTGTCTTCTATGTTTTTCTGTGCTCTCGAGTTTCCTGGCCGTTTTGGTGCCACATTCTTAAACACTTACGCGTAACACATAACCTGCACTACCAATAGTTTTCTTGCACTTTATTCTATGCTTACCTCTTATATATGAACATACGCATCGTGGATATTAGGTCACCCTAGGGTGCACACATGAAACTCATTCGCTATGCTCAACTAGCTCTAACTAGAAACATCATTTTCTACTGAAAGAGTTTATGAGTAACATATTTTTTTTAGATCTGTCAGGGAGCAAATATGTCATTTTTAGAACACAACATAGTGGTAAAGACATTACACTTTATACAATTTATAATGATATCCAATCATTTTTTAAAACCTCAAACATGGGTACAAATGGTTTGTCATTATTTTTGGAGTCATATAAGGATAGTTGTACTTAAGTAATGTTATATTCTTCTTGATAATTTAATAAATACTTATAACGAAACTCGTAAATGACTAATATAAAATTTGAAGTGTTTAAATATACATTTCTATGTTATGCATTTTATAATTTCATACAAATCATCCTACTCATTATTATTTTCTTTTTAATTTGGAGTTTGCAATGGTGTAACACTTGTGTTCTCATAAAATAGAATGACATTGATAAAACATTTATACTATTTGGTATTCGTTTTGACATATTGATAATGGTATTTAACACCATTAAAATAATATGAATTGATTTATTTTAAATATTTTATGAATTATAAAATGTTAAGTGTTATCTTCACTTAATTCATTCATATGATCTTTTTTTTTTTTTTCTTATTTATACATGCATATTTAATATGGCTTATTTTTTTGGTACATATTTGAGTTTTTTTTTTTCATTTATTCATTTTATCTAAATTTTTTATAGTGGAAAGTGTTGGTGTGTTTCTTGAGCATGCCAATTTAGTTCTTAAAAACTATCAAACATATTTATTTGACTATGCTTACTTAAGATAGTGTAGCCTTATTCATCTTCTCCTTTTAGAGAATATATTTTAAGGGGGGTACTATTGCATATTAGGACATACACTTTTATATTTTATGAGATGAACTTATAAATATATTTTTTTATTGATAAATCACATCATATGTTTTCAACATTATTTATTACTTATTTATAATTTATTTGTAAATAGGAATGCTTTCTTGACAGTTATCTTTTTATTAGAGTTTGTCTAATTTGATCTTATATTTCTAATATAGAAATTCATTCCAATCTTAAACCTCTTTATATAAAATAATTTTTATGATATA
>JARHVA010000433.1:312500-322500 GCA_037957365.1 Torreya grandis | reverse complement strand
TCTTGTTTTTATACCCTTGCACTCCCTAGTGCCTTAATGTGTCCTCCATGTTTTTCATGCGCTCTCTAGTCCCCTGATCATTTTGGGTCCTTGTTATTAAACTCTTAAACATAACACACAACCTACGTGACCAAAAGTTTTATTTCACTTTATTACATGCTTATCTATTCTATATGACCACACTCTAAACCCATGTTCTCAAGACATTGGGCATATCATAGTTTTTATGTCACCCTAGGGTTCACACATGCATCTGATTATCTATGCTCAACTAGATCCAACTAGAAACATCATTTTATGATAAAATAGTTTATGATAAACATATTTTTGTATATCTCTCAAATAAATAATACTCCATTTTTAGAACATGACATAGTGGTAAAGACATCACACTCATTTTGTGTAATTTTTGATGTTATCCAATCATTTTTTTAATATCTTAGATATCGGTACACATGGTATGTCATTTTTTATAGAGGCATATCAAGGATGGTTATACTTAAGTAATCTTGTATACTTATTGATAACTTGGTAAACATTTATGGGGAAACTTATGTAGTAGATTGGCTCCACTCATGTTTTAATAATCTAATATAAAATTTAAAGTTCCTCAGTATATATTTATGTGTTATGCATCCTATAGTTTCACATAGATCATCCTACTCAACATTATTTTAATCTTAACATGTAGGTTACAATGGTGTAACACTAATGTGTTCTCATACTTTTTAATGACATAGATAAAGACATTTATACTATTTGGTATTCATTTTTACATAGAGATAATGGTGTTTAACACCATCATAATAATATAAATAGATTTACTTTAATAATTTTATGAAGTATAAAATTTCAAGTGTCATATTAACCTAAGTAATTCATATGATCATTTTTTAAAACTATTTATACATGTGTAGCTAGTATGGTCTATTTCTTGGACACATATCAAAGTTTATTTTATTTTATTTTTTAGTTGCTCATTTATCTATGTTTCTTATAATGGGAGGTGTTGATGTGTTTCTTGAGCATGCCAATTTGATTCTTAAAAACTTTCAAATGTATTTATTTGACTATGCTTACTTAAGATAGTGTGGCCTTATTCATCCTCTCATTTTATAGAGTACATCTTAAGGGGGGATGTTATTTTATATTAGGACATACAATCTTATATTTTATAATATGAACTTATAAATATATTCTCTATCAACAAATCATAACATATTTTGACATCATTATCCATTAAATATTTATAATTTATTTGTAAATAAGAATATTTCCTTAGTGGTTCTCCTTAAATTATGGTTTGTCTAATTTGTGATGATATTCATAAAACATACAGATTAATTACAATCCTAAACCTTCTTATATATATATATATATATATATATATATATATATATATATATATATATATATATATATATATATATATATATATATATATCATATGTTTTGGGGTATGGGTGAAGGTTGGTTCATTGTATCAACATTGTAATAATGTTTTGAGGAGGGACAATGGCCCACCTTCACATTTGAGCATTGAGATAATTTGGTAGCCATTATAACTTAAACATATATGTGTTATTTTATTTATTTTTATAATATATGAATATACTATAGGTCAGTGTATTAAAGTTGTTTAATTTATCTTGGACATATTCCATAATATAACATAAGTGATGTGTGAAGTAAAACAAATAGATGTTTATATACACACAATATTTTAAAACTTTATCATTAACTAACGCTTTTTCTCCTGTAGGAACCTATCAAGTTTTAACCTCTCTAAGTACACACCTCAAAGGATGCACTAGGAAAGGGGTGGAAAGACCATTGCTACTTCAAAATATTTTTTGTTAACTCTATCATACCTAAACCTACTAAAAACAACATTTATCCAACTCCCTAAGAAATTATCATTTAAAATAGAACATAACTAAGAAAACACCCATTTCCCTACTAAAAAAGGCCAAGTTGACCTTTTTAAAAACATTATGGCATAAATAAGTCATCATATAAAACTTATTTTGAGGCTGAATGGTAAAATTTTCCCAAATAACGTAATGATGGCTAACTTTATCAGCTAAAAATATCGAAGGATTATGAATTATCCACTACTATAAAAATCACCTTCACTTCAATCCAAAGAAAGGAACATTTATTTTCACATTATTACATCTCAAAATTATGCTAGATCTACATTTGAAGGATCCATTGCTTAGGGTTTACCTTGGAGGGATGATAACTCATTTTTTGGGAAGTCTTGGATGCAAAGTAGGAGTATTTTAGCCTCGATATGATTTCTACAGTGTGATCCTTAAAAATCCATAAAAGTCTATTGCAAATAACCATTGTCCAAGGGGGAAAATGAGACTTGACAAGTTCTCTCAATGGTAAGTATCTCTAACCTTTTTTATTTCATTTAATAGATATATATATTGCATAAAGTAATAATCTTGAATATTTAACTCCTTGATTAGACTATTTATATACTTAAACTTATTATAATTATAGTCTTTTATTTGTTTGACATATTCCACCTTAGGTGATCTAGGCCTCCATTTGTATACCATGATCCCTTGACTATTTTGTTTATTTTAGCCATCCCCATTTGTGGTTTGTGCTTTGATAACACTAGATTAGTTTTATTTCATGTATTAAGACTTGGCTAGGGTTATTACATAGTATTAATTTTTGAGAGGTTTCAAAACCCTCTCCTTTGGTGTCATGTGATAAGTTCTCCCTTAGTTAGGTTTAGCAGATCCAATTTTATCATGATCCTTATATAAATTAATATTATAATATATGTTACCAGATTAATTCATACAATCTTTGAATTACTAATTAGGATAAGTTATAGGTCTATCTTGAGTTATTACATATTTTATAATGAATGCACAATGAATCTAACCCTTGAATTTTAATTTTTCATTTATAGTCAACTAGGTCACACTAGTTAACCAAGTTTTGTTCTCTATCTACAGATTTTTAGTCAAAACTAACAAGATCAAGTTGGTTGATCATATTAATTTTATGTAAATCCTAAATTTTAGTTATAGGTAACAAGATCGAATTGGATAATCTTGTTCATTCTTTGACAATCTTAATCTTCAGTCTAGCTAATAAGATTGAGTTGGTTGATCCTATTCATTTTCTATGAATCTCAGTCTTTAGTCTAGCTAACAAGATCAAGTTAGTTGATCATGTTTAACTCCTACACTTTTTAGCTTTTAGCTATGTCAAGTTTATTGACCTAGTTTATTTTCCTGAAATCTTAGTTTTCACTCTTTAGTTTCATTAAACTAAGTCAACCTGGTTGATTTTGTTCATGCTTATTCTAACCAACTTAGTACTTCAATTTTGTCAAAGTTTCCCAGTTTCTAATTTATTTTTTTAGTAAAATCACTTAATACTTCAGATTTCCATGTTTTAATTTCCAATTTTTTACTTTTTCAAAAACTGTATCATATAGTCAACTAAGTCAACCATGTTGACTTATTTATGTGTCTATTTTTATTGACAAACAATCTATGTCATTTTAGGTGACCTTGTTTATTTTTTGCCCATTTTTATAACAAATTAAATTGGCCCACATGACCTTATTTTTTTATGTTTTCTCAAACTAGATAGGCCTAATTGGTCCTATTTTGTGTGTTTTATTTTATTAGCATAAGCAAGGAATTCACTTTCATTTCATAGTAATTAATTTTAATTAATTTTAAAATATTTATATACCTATTTATTTAATTTTATAAATTAGAAATTAGTTTTACTACTTGATTTTCACCTTTATTTTCACTTTGTATTGATTTCTTATAGACTATATACCATGAGTTTTAAAACTACTTAGTTACTGTCATGAAAGGATACATAATACTTTGTGTGTGTGCACGCGCACATGTGCATGTGTGTGTGTGGTTGTGTGTGTGTGTGTGTGTGTGTGTGTGTGTGTGTGTGTGTGTGTGTGTGTGTGTGTGTGTGTGTGTGTGTGTGTTAGCATGAGTGTCTTTCCCCAATACTCATAGCCATAGTATAAATCTAAACACATTGTTTAGTTTCAACATATGTCACTATATTTATAAAATGCCTAGGATTTGTAGAATTTATATTGAACCTTAGGAATATAGTCATATATTTGATGTTTTGATCTTTTGATGCATTTATTTTATCTTTTGATGCTTACCTTTTAAACTAAGTTTAGTGGCCTATGGGCAAGGTCTAATCCTCCATAGTTATAGCTCTAAAACATTGGGCCATCACTATCCAATAGATAATCAAGTATCTTTGGGAGCATACAAATCAATCAAATACTTTTATTTTATATACATGATATCATTTTCAAATAGTTATTTAATTGTGCACTTCATTTACAATTGTTGCTTGCTTCTTTCTTTTTTATTACAGACTATGTTAACTAGCATTGACATAGTTCTATGACATGTGATTCCACTAAATTGACCAAAGTTGATTTAGTTTATTGTGTTTGAATAGAATAAGTATACTAATTTGATTTAATTTTTTACATTTTACTTATTTGCCTCTATGTTTAGACCACATCATCTAGTTTACAGTCAAAAAATTCTATAATTAACTAAGTCAACCAACTCGACTTAGTTTGTTTTCTAAATTATTATTTCTCCTATCTTTCTAACTAAGTCGATAAAGTTGAATCACTCTATTTTATATACTATTATTTTTTGTATTTTTCCAAATAATTCAACCATGTTGAATTATTTTATTTTTTGGGATGTTATTTTTCTTGTCATTCCAACTAAGTTGACTAGCTCAACTTAGTTTATTTTCTAGACTGTTATTTTTACTATCTTTCCAACTAAGTCAACCATCTCAGCTCAATTTATTTTCTATATTTTTATCTTTCATGTCTTTCTAAGTCAACTTAGTCGACTTATATATTTCTAGATTATTGTTCCTACCTTTGTATGTGACTAAGTCCACCCTAGTCGGCCTAGTTTTGTGGAATTGGATGTCATGGTCATTAGAGCACATGTAATTTGCCTATACAAATGTGATAAAAATTATGAATTTTCACCTATGAGTCCCAGAGGCGAAAATGTTAGTTGAAGGTCAACAAGGTATCTCTTCGCTACCAAAAATTTGTATTTTAGGACCCATTACTATAACTTCTACCACAAATTGCTCTCAAAGGTGATAAATAATAGATCTAATGTGAAATTATAGGGATTTAATATGCACAAGAGGTATCTTATGTTTCATCCATAAGATTTATAGTTTTATCATTATGCATGCCTAAAGATAGGCTAAAAATCAAGATCTTTATTGTATTGTAAAGGACATTTTTGAACATGGAATGGGTGGTGGGTTTGTCAATTGGGCTAGATGGGAGGCTAAAAACCTAGTACTAGACATAACCCACCCTTATGAATATGTTATTAGTGCTAGTTTTCAACCAAAAAACATCAAAAATGAAGTTCTGAAACTGTAGCTTCAACTTTGACAACTTTTATTGTCATTCTTTCTGAGCTCCTAAACAATAGTGAAAATGCACTTGTGGGTAGAATTAGATGTCATGATCATTGGATCATTTTTAATTTAACTATATATAAATTATCTAAGTGATGGATTTACACTTGTAGATCCTAGAGGAAAAAATGCTAGTTAGAGGTCATTAAGAAGCCTAAAAGGCCTAATAGGCCTAATAGTTCTAGTGAACCATATACACATGGCTATAAGCTAGTGTCATTGGAATTGGGTTTCAAAACCTTTGAAAAGTTTTTTTTAAGCTTTTCAAAGCATCCTAAGGTTAAAAAATACTTTAGGATGTTACTAATCAGTCAAGGATCCTATTAGGCCTTCTAGGCCTAATTTGGCTAAATTGCATGCCTATAGGTAATGGAAGGATCTTGACATTAGCAAGGGAGAATTTTGTCGTTCATGAGAAATGAAATTTTTTAGAGGTTTTAAAAATAGGCCAATAGATCTAGATGGCCATTTAGGCCTAATTAGGCCTAAATGACAACCTACAGGTGGTCAAAGTGGCTTCAAAGCTTGACCAAGGGGTATCATTAACCAAATGGATCCAAATGTTTAAAACTACTAAAATCCCTTAATACCAATAAAATATATCTTTCTCTCTCACAAGGTCTATTTTCCTACTCTCTTGATTTTAGATATGGTGTTTGGGGATGTTTAAGATGGAATGGAGATAGGATAGGGTCTGTCCCATGGCATGAAGAAGTCTTGGGCACTTTCCAAGATAATTGAAGGCCTAAAGAGTATAATCAAAATATTCTTGACTATCTCATAGATGATGCTAGCTTTACTTTATTGGTATGAGTTTCTTCACTGGTGAAAAACCCTTCCCATTGAAAGGAGAGACTTCATCACCTATTAAGAGGTCTCCTCTTTGTAATGTATTGAATCTTCATAATCTATTGACTCTCTCACCAAGGCTCTTGAACCATCCTGCCCAGCTGAATTGATGCAAAGAAATCATAACTAAACCCTTTTCAAATTGTTTTACTTGATTCTCATTGCCCAAACATGGTCTCCTTGGTTATAAAATGCAAAATATGGTTATAGTAGCATCTTTGACCTCTAATTGCTTCATCACCCTTCAAAACACTATATGAAAATCCATCTCCTGTAACTTAATCACTCATTTCCTTACTCCTCACAAGATCAGTCATTTACTTGTTATTGGCTCCTATAGGATACAATGGCCTAATTTGTATTTTAGGGTATGGAATGCCAATAGACTACTTCAAATTTATGCCAATGCCCTCTATACCTATCTTATATTGTGTTTGAAACAATCTTTACAATTTCATCTACCAATTCTCTTGTATTTTTCATTAAGCCTCTTTCTTGGTTCACTCTATTGGTAACCATTTTTCAATACAAATATCCTTATAGTTGGTTATATAAATAAATTCAAGACAATCTAAAATCATCTTTTAAAACCCATTATGGGATTAATACTTCACTAACTTAGTATTGGACCAACTCTCCCTCTAAACCCCTATTCTCACACTCTTAGAATCCCATTAGATCTTCATTAATTCTATGATAAAGAACAATCTTTAAATCCATGCTTATCCTATCCATACTATTATAAATATTATTTATTATTTTAGACCTTGTGACAATACATCATATTACAACTTTCCAACAACTTTCAATGCTTAGGTTTCAAGGTATGCACACTTCTAGGTCAAAACCCTCAGTTTGATTTTACTAGTCCGTGTATGGGCCAAGAGGGTTTAAAATTTTGTATTTGAGTTTTTAGACACCTTATTGAGTTAATTAATCATGTATATACTCTATCCATAATAAATACACATGTTCAAAACAATATTTTACCTTATAAGGATTATCCCACTAATAAATTAGAGTTCTAGACCTAGAAGAAATTGTAGATGGCCATGAACATACAAACATAATTTAAATGCAAACACCATTTATTTATTATAAGAGTTTTTTTTCCCTTAATCCTATTCCATGCATAAGAATTACAACCAAGATAAGTGACTCAGTTTCTAACAACTACCAATCTAAGACTAATTTAATCACTAGTATAGGATTCAGCTAATGAAAAGATAGGTTCAACACCCCTTACTTCTTATTTGACTTGCATTCTTATTGCAACAAATATTTTTAAGAATAATAAATTCCAATATTTCTAACTTTTGGCTCTGTCATACCAATCTTATTTTCAATATTATCCTTGAAAGTTACTCTTAATCTCATAAAATTTGTAATCCTTATGAATACTTTAAAATCATTCATTAGCCATGTTACAATCATCTATATAGGATTGAATTAATGAACTTCTTTCATAAACTTGTTTCTAGGTTACCATATACTTCTTTAATCCTTATGAATACTTGTTTCTAGGTTACAATCATCTATATAGGATTGAATTAATGAAAAGATAGGTTCAACACCCATTCTTATTTCATTTGCATTCTTATAGAAACAAAATCTTCTTAAGAACAAGAAATGTCAATATTTATAATTGTAGGCTCTATCATATGAATCTGGTTTGAAACATTATCCTAAAAATTTATTCTAAATATCACAACATTTTTAGTCCTTAAGAATACTTCAAAACCAATCATTCATAATAATCTGAACACAAGTGATTCAAACAAGACTTACTTCATTGGTTTTCATTATTTATGTACAAAATAAGAATGCCATATGTGAATGTCATATATATGAATACAATGTAAATAATACATGCATTACCATATAGGCATATAAAAAGTTAAATCATGCCTAACAAAATAGTATCTAATGTCAGGTGAATACATTGTATATGCATGTACAATGCCAAAAATGCATACATTGCAATATAGGCATACCAAAAAAGTACATCATCTACAACATCTTATTCATCAAATAGTATCCATCTCTTTACCTTCCTTGAAGAAGACTCTCCCTAGGATGCATTTCTTGTATACAGAGATATCCTGAATGCCTTGGATTGCTCTAAAGATCAACTTCAAGTATTACGCTCATAGCTTCCTTACAACTAAAATTGTTCAAATATAAAAAATATTATAAAATTAACAAGTATACATCAAACCAAGTTAAGAAACTCATTTTGAATTATAATAAAAAAATCATTTAAACATGCACTTACTATAAGCTGATGGTCCTTCTCAATTTTGTTTTTTAGGCTCGATTGGGTCAGTGACAAGTTCAGCTACATGAATAATATTGTCAAATGATAAAGAAACTTGAGGAGATGCCACAATAGTCATCTAAATTAGACCATCAAATGTCGTATGACAACCCTATAGACATAATACATTTATGCATATAATTTATATTTGCCCAAGTATTTATTAAAATTATTAAAATGAAAGTATTAAATTAAAATTCAAAATTACAAGTAAATATGTGCCTATATTGGTGCATATGCAAATGAAATTTTAGTAGCAATGCATGTGTCTATCTCGACTCATAATGATGGAGGAGTATCCACCCTAGTCATCAGTTGAACAAACAACCTAATAATTAATACCTTGGGAAAATCATTGATTAAATAAGTTGCTAACAAACTTAGTATTGCATAAGATATGAAAATATCTAATGAGGTCACATGAGGCATGAATGTGACAAGTGGATATGTGAAATGTGACTTGTAACACCACACTGAAGGCAATAAATGTCAGTTTCATAAGGAAGAATGACAAGACATCCAAGGCAATGATGCACCTCCTACACCTCTTGATGCATATATATGGTCATATAGTTAATCTTATAAGGGATGATAGGTGTCAATAATCCTTGAATGAGGCATTTAGTGTGTGTATTAGGTCATTTAGATGTCTTGGAATGTTTTTCCTCCAATACTTGTTATTTGAATTTTCAAATGTATTTGAGTGAATATTTGCATAAATTGTAAGAATTAATGTGTCTAATAGGTTCTATAAGGTCTAATATGTGCACATTAATCTCCTAAGTTTAGTTATTTTTATAAGGTTGGGTAGGTTTCAATAAGCCTTTAATGAAGCATTTAGTGTGTGTCTTAAGTTATTTAGAGTTCTTGGAGTGTTTTTCCTACAATACTTGTTATTTAAATTTTCAAATGTATTTGAGTGAATATTTCCTTAAATTTTAGTAATTAATATATCTAATAGGTTCTATAAAGTATGATATGTGGATAGGATTCTCCTAAGTTTAGTTAAGGTCATATCTATCTTTCTTACTCATTTAAAGGTCTTAAATGACTTGATATGTCTTCAAAGATTAGTTTTTCTAATTTGAGATAGGTCTATTAGAGGAATAAGGAACTAAATTAACACATACTAAACTTAAAAAAGTATTAAACAACATGATAAATTTGAATCTATCATTTTATGGATGCACAAGATGATAAAACAAAAGTATAAAAGACTAACTTTGCATCATTGGAGGACTGATGAATAGTCTACCATGAAAGAATAGGGGTCTATAATATAGATATGAGTTATTTTCTTATGAATAAAATTAATTTATTGCTTAGAATAGT
>JARHVA010000433.1:297500-307500 GCA_037957365.1 Torreya grandis | reverse complement strand
ATTCAGAATTTTTAAGTAGCTAAGATTAAGATAGGTGGCAAAATCCCATTTAATCAGACCCTATCAGTTATAGTTACACTATAAAAAGTTATAAAGTCTTATAAATTAATGAAACTAATCCACATGGTGATATTACATTAAGTTATAGCTTTCTAGTCAAAGGTACATTGTCAGATTTCTATTTTATCAAGATACCCAAGAACTATCCACATGTCATCATCTTAGAATCCTCAAACTTTTTAGAGGAAGGTACAAGGGAAAAAATTCATAATAGTCCCAGACCCTTGAGATTGCTCCATGTGGCACAATCTCATCCTAATTTATTATACCTATAAGATGCATATATTTTTAATTTCAAAAGGGTCATGGATCCATGAAATCATGCCAAATGGCAAAATATCAGTAAATCATATCTTGTAGAGCATACAAATAAAAATTATAAATTAGAAAACCTAGGTAAGTGAGATGAATATGCGTGTCATAATCATGAATATACCAAGCTAGAATACAAATGAAGGATTTTATAGATAGGCAAAAGGCCAATAAACATGAAATTGACACCTCTCTTAAGGTGATGATTAAGTAATCAAAGTTAATGAGAAGTTACCACATGGTAGAAAATCACCTACCAAAGCTAACTCAAAATTTCATATCAAAATGGAAATAGAAATGAAATCCATTATTACATTAATTTCACATGAACTATGCATTCATGTCTCAATATTCAAGTAATATAGGTGAGATCTTATAGGCATCAAATCACATTACCATTAACCAATGAGCTACAAAGTATGAATTGAAAGTTATCCACTTATTGAAATCCCTAGTTTTTCTATGAATTTATGAATCACCTCTAGGTGAGTTACAATATTTCTTGTAGAGTTATATAGTGGAAAAATGGATTAATCATATCGAGCATCTAACCATCATCCATCTCATTATTTTATAGAAGGAAGAACAAAGTATTTAGACATAATTTTTCATAGAGGGGTGTTATATTTCCCTCATTAATATGAACTTTAAGATGAAGTGAATAGCATACAACCATGTTTACTCCAGGATCAATTGGATGAAGATACAAAGTAATAAAAGAATGATTTGTTGCTAGTAAAAATAATGAGATTGTATAATGTAATAGCTAAATGAGGTAATGCCTTATATTGGCTTGACTCAAGATTTATTTTTTAAATGACATTATTACTATGGATTGTTTTCACCTCAGACTACACACAAATGTAGTATCCTATATTTATGGGGAGGAATTTGAGAGGTATTTTCACCTTCTAGTGCCAAAAACACTTAAAAGTAGATTACAACTTATGCCTGGTTAGAACATAACATAGTTGAGAGGAAACTAAAACAATAGATGAATAAAGGTGAATTGAATATTCAAAGTTCAATTTCTTTAGTTTCTATAGTAATGTTTAGGCCAAAAATCAAAATCACCATGGGATTAATCAATAAATTATATGCATTTTCTAAAAGTACTTACATACATGAGGAACGGGTGCCTTTATTATATATCATCTTGACCTCTAATAAAATTATGTCAATTGGTGAAGTTATTAGTGTCAGGCACAAGGAAAAATGTTCAAAAAATTTCAGAGCTGATATGGTAACAATTTATATACGATGTCCTATGTAGTAGATGCAACTATGGGAATAATACACATGACCTATTGGCAACCCTAGGTACCATCTACAATATATATGAATAATAGGGTTGGATATGATTGTCCCATGTTTCACATATATAGTTTTAGAAATGAAATTAAGATAATTATAAAGGACATATATCCATAAATGTACCAAGCCATTTATGGGCATTCTATGTCTATATTCTCTAAAAACATAAGGCAAATAATTTCAAAGATGGGAGATTATTGGTATTAAGCTGATTCCACTGTGATTAGGATAGATGGGGCTATGGAACCTTAGTTATATTTTCCTTGATATGTTCCTGACAAAGTGGTAGAGCAGGAAATAACACACCAAATATTTAGCAGTGTGGATGATGATTTCAATGCTAAACATCAAGGATACTATCACATGACCCCTTTGAATATTTTCCAAAATCAATAATCACTCATGAGACACCTTAATTTAATGGAAAAAATAGGGCTCTTTATGGTGTAAAGATAGTATAATACCTAGATCAGGACCCTATAAATATGATCAGGCAATACCTAAATGACTTGAAAAAAGGGAATTCATATCCCTTATGCCCCTAAGAGTTATGACCATGACATAATCTTCATAAATAATGAAGATGATTCATAATTATACATTCACATGAATCATAATCAAATGCCAATAGTAGTAGTCCAAGTAATCCAATATTATCCCTGAATCACTAGGGAATAGGCAAATATAATTTTAGATGAACTAAATAATGTTGTAAGCCATCAATCGCACTAGACACAAGCCACATCATCACAATATCATGATAATTCATCCTATCCACATCAAGGATAAGTTGGTCCATCAGAGGGAAATGTATCTCAAATGGGGATGGATCCTCAAATAAAAAAATAACATTCTTAAGGGGCTTCTAACACCTCATTTTTTGGAAAAACACAATTCCTTATAGCAACTATAGAGGTAAAATATTCTATAAGCACACAAGCAAGAGAATTTTCTTTGTCACCTTTACACCCTTTAATTATAATTCAATATGTAAGACTTCCTACATTTTTACAGATTTTATTTTATGATTGTGATACCTACACTTCCAATTTTGGCACCACCAACATCTCCACCAATGCCACCTATAATATGAGTGCCTTTACCCTACTTATCTTTCTATTCCTAATTCACCAATAGTCCTAGTGTCTTCTCCTCTACCTTCCATTTCTACAACTCTTATAACTTACACTCCACCTTCTATAGGACCAAGTTCTACTTCTACTAGGCCATCATTGGTAACTTATAAGAGAAAGGCGAAAAATCCTATAGTCTCACCTCAAAATGTACAAATATAAGAAAGACCCATAAAATGTCTAGAGGGATAAAAAGAGAAAATAAAAGGGCGACAAGGATTGGATCCAATCGAAGTGTATGATAATGATGAAGAGGATGTATCATGAGAAACTAAAGAATATTGGTTGTCTATAGAGGATACTAACCCTGAGGGAATAAAATTATTTGATGAAATAATGGATAAGGATGAGGATCAAGACAAAGATGAGAAAATAGAATATGGGAACACAAATATTTTGGGAGAATATGAAGAAGGGGAAAAAGGTGAAAATTGAAATAATATATGTAAAAGTTGAAGGGAAAGTGTATCAAGAAAATATGGATTTAACAGATACTTATTTATTAGAGGAAGAAAATAAACTTGGATATAAGGTATTAGAGATAGATGCAAACTTTACATTATAATAATCCCCTACTTTGGGACTTACCTAAGCACATATAGCCTCAACTCTAATTCTCTCCCTTGTAGCTACTACTATAAAACCATCTAATCTAGTAAAGGCACAATATTTCAGATAAATTAAAGATATTACTACTTAAGAAGAAATGTAGGATGTGAATAAGGTAGTGTCTTCTCTTGACCCATTCATTAAAATTGTATATTCTCAAATGATCAATTTTCCATCCACTATTTCAATTACATGCCCCTTTCCCATATGAGTCACTACAAGAATATTGTTTAAATACTAATTCATTATATACCCATACCAATATTGGGAAAATTGAGCCACAAGTTTTTAAATCTTCTAGTTCTTCTAATTCTTTAATTATTTCTTCCACTACTACATTCACTATCAAACCCCCAAGGCTCTAGAAGGAAAGTCCATTTTAAATATTTTGTAACTATTTCCATTTTTAATACCAAAGAATTTCCTTCACACTTGAAACCATATTCCCAATTGGGCATGTCTATTCCTTAGTGCACTCAAAATAAGTCTCCCATTATAATAATTTTAAAGACTTTGGGAAAGACAAAGTATGTGGTAGAGACTACACCATATAGGGGCATCCTAGACTAGAGTAGGGTCATTCAACCATATTTTCCATCCCATAATAAAATAAGTGATACAATATTACCTCTAGGAATCACTCCATCTTCCACCTTTATAGAGACTATCCAACCTGAGTAGTAAGGAAAACTCAATGGCCCAGATTGGAAAATGATAGAATGGGCCTAGTTATTATAGAATTATCAACAATAACTACACACTTTTATAATAATATCAGTACCATATAGAGGGTAAGGAAAAGTAAATGAGTGGAAAAGAAAGGTGAACAAATACTATTAGAATAAAGGGAGAATATATTTCCCTTAGCTAAGAAATAAAAGAAGAATCCCAATCACCCTGACAAATATAAAGAAGATATTTTTAATTTTTTGGATAAAATATGGGATATAATGAAATAAATGTAAAGTATTTATAAACAATCTAGAGAAAGGATTAAGTAATAAAAAATCATTCAAGCTCTAAGGGAAATAGTTAAAAATGTCTAGATTGCATCCAAGTAGCTATATGATATCATGAACACAATTACAGCCTCTAGAGTTGACTTCCAACATCATCAAACAAGGGTATTCACCTTTTGGAATTATTTAAAATAATTTAAAATAAGGTTTAACTTCTTGGTGTAGTGTGCAATAAATACTACATACAACCATCTGAGATTAATGACAACCCTAATGGCTATACGGGCCCTTAGTTATGTGATTCCCAAGAGAGATGGTGCATTAACATGGCACCAATAAATGAATGCATTGGTAACATAGTTTACATTCCATGAAATGAAGGCAATTGAAATTTTGTGACATATGAGCATTACCAATGTGATTACTCCTACATGATAATTGGTGAATAGGCCTAATTTTGAAGGTTTTCTCCAAGTAAAGATTCATAAATCTTCAAGGCATAATTTGAGGGCACGATGTATATGAGAAGTGAAGAAATCATACAATTTATTAATTTTTCAAAAGATAAAGTGACAAAGGAAGAAACTCTTAGAGTAGAATTTAGATCTTCAAAGTCTAAGCATAATAGGTCAATGGATGAACACTAAGTTTAATGTTTCACACATACTAAATGAACACTTTAAGGCTACTGAGGGAGCTACTACTAGAATGTAGGGTAGATCACTAGTACCACATAAAACCACTCAACCTCAGGTGGAAGTTCTTACAATGGTACATATTCCTACTTGACCCACTAGTGCCATTCAAGTAACAACTACTACCATGTCAACATTAGTTTCCACTATAACTAGTTCCTCACATGAAATACCTTGAGCTAAATTAGCTTTTACATTGATTAGACAACACCATTATTTTTTAGATAGTGCCAGTTTGTCACCATGGTAAGATATGAATATATATTTTCATGTATTATACTGTAATGGTGACTCATATATCCATTGTATTTTTAGGAATATATGTATTTATATTATAATTGTGAAATCTTGTCCATTCTTCTTATTTGTATTCTATGCATGCATACTTTTCATGAATTTTATATTTCCAAATTTAAAATTGAATCCAACTTGGAATATGAGGTGACCCCTCAACAATCCTATATATAATTATAACCTCTCTATTCTAAAAGGAAGATAATTTGGCTATTAAAGCATATAAGAAATTCCATGGATTGTTTCACAAGTTCATTTTGATGTGAAAATCTTTGATCATATCAAGAATTTGTGTATCATTGAAGAAGTTCCATCTCGCTGGTAATTTATTATATGTGTTGTGTAGGATTTCTCTTTTAATACAATTATTTAAATTATGTTATTACTAATTTAATTGCTTTTTATGTTTAGTAATCATAATCTCCCTTTGAAGATGCACAATTATAATCTAGTATCAATAGTAACATTTGATTATTAGCATTAAAGTTCACTATGTTTTTGTTTCTTTTGAGTCCTAAATTTTTGTTGGTGTTCTATTTGTTGATAATAAACTTGAAACAAGAATTAATATTCATCCACTTGTCCATCCCATAGTGTAGGTTCCATTCTATAAGGGTTACATCTCTCTTTGATCTTTGAACCCTCTTTTGCACCCTGCCTTTCCTTATTTTTTACACCATTTTAATTAGGACCACCCTATATTAGTTTCACCTAGCCATTTCAAGTATATTTTTTGGTTTCTATTAGATCCTATTCATTCGAGATAAACAATCCATTACTCATTGTTATTCCACAACCAGGGTATTTACAAAACTAAATACCCCACAACTGATGCCTTAGAGTGAATATTTACTCATTAATGCTAAAATTTTATAGCCTAACTCATAGATTCCCTTGGTGTACATAAACCCCACATCATTAAGCAATTTCACTACTTCATAATGAGGCATACGTTTAAATCAAATTTATAAAAGCCAAGATGGTTAAATAGACATATAGGTGTAATCCTAACCCTGTTCTTTCAAATTTTAACAATTTAAAATTCATTCAATTTCATATTTCAGCATTGATTATATGTTATAACATGCTCTTGGTTACAAGTCAGTCACCAAAAAATCATTCAAGGTGAGCTCACACAAAGGCAAGGTGTGTTATCCACACCCAAGTATGCATTTATTTCCTTTAAACTAGAAATTTCATTAATAGATTAAAATGGGATAAAATGTAAATACTAAAATCTAATTTATATAGCACCTTAGTCTTGTACACTTGGAAAATACTTATGTGGTTATACCTTTCAGTTATAAACCTTCCCATTACTAAAAGGCTAGTGCTCACTATCTCTTTATGCCTAAATTATTATCTCTGAGTCAACCCTTGTTATTTTAATGACCCAAGCCTTATATGATATGTAAAATTCTCTAAATATAATATATATCTTTTACTACCAATACCTATTTTATAGTTCCCTAAACACTTGTGGCCCAGATAAACATGTGTCAATGCAACTGTCTAGTTTCCTAAAAAGTGTCAAGTGCCACCCAAAAGTCATCCAAATTTAAAAAGAATCATATCCAAAATTTTAACCTAAGTGCTTTAATGTGATATATTTTCAAAATGGATTTGCATACATACAAGATCAACCCTCACTCATTCCTCACCTAGTAATAAAATATAACTCACAAGGCAATATACCAAGAATCACTCAATCAAGCATTCAAGTGAATAAATATGACTTTTTTGTCCTTGTTTCCATATCAAACATAGGATAAGTCGTACTATAGGCATGAATCATTCAAAGAGTATCCCATAAGACATATTTTTGAAGTTACAAGATAGGTCATTACATGTCTTTGCTTATCACACATTACACCCTTATGCACACACAAGCTAACACATAGGGGATAATTACATATGTTTGAGGCCTTCTTTCAAGTATTATCTATATAGGATGTTTCCACTAAAGATGGGTCTTTAGGACCAGTTCGACACTATAAGCCCACTAGCTCATTTTTAACATAGTCACTCAAAGAATGAAAAGCTAGGGTTTGATCATTTAAAAAAGAGAAATAATCTATGTGCATGATCTAAATACATCAGAAGAAAGGCAACATAAAACCCATAAGGTTCTAGTTGGCCACATCCATATCTAGTTAATATTTAGTACATGACACCTATGACTGAGTTAGACATTTATGCCAATGCAAGTGCCTAAGACCACATAAAGGATATTTCTAGAATATAATGATTGTTCTAATATTCTCATCCATTCCACATCTATCTTGTTCCTACTTAGAATTTTTAGTGCATAGTAAACTATATAAGTATCATCATTTCAAATTTATTACAATATCTATTAATAGTTATACTTTACTATTTTTAGTAATCTCAGTTGTATAAATTTAAAATTCTATTTTTCTAAGTTTTATATTAATTGGCCTGTTATAAAGGTAGTGTATCATCCTTGTGCCCTAGACTACTCGATCTTCTTAACCCTAGATCTATTAATATAGATTTTTAGGGTTAAACAATGACATCAATCAAGATTTTACTTTATGTTTAGTGAATTTTACACTTCATGTACTTTATCAAATAACCTAATATAGTTATGGCCTATATTTTGACATTTTTAATATATCAACATAGCCAATACAATTATGTGTTAGCTGATTTATTTCAATTACATCGATCAGGTTGATACCATTGATTTAGAGTCTAGGTTTAGTGTTCGGTATTTAATCAATATGTATAGGGTTCATATATCATCCATATCATATAATATACATTCTATTCACTATGATTTCATTCTCATTTCTTCCCTATGTCATATTTGGAAGAGTTTTGGTCTAGAAACTTATCTTAAGGAAGCTTGTCTTGTGGTGTATTTAACTATCAATAGGATGATTCTTTGGGAGTTCCTAGTTGAGTATATCTTATGTATTTATCCAACCATTTTAAGTATTCAACGCACAACCTTTATATCAAATCTCCATTTGAGTAAAGGGGATATTTAAACTTGATAGGTCAACCCTAATTTAATTATTTATAACTCTATGTTCTTTCCTTTATTTACTTAGTTGATTATATGTTATTTTTTTCTAAGTGAATTAATGTTTGTGTATCCTTGTTTAGGATTTATCTACACCGAATAAGTTGGTGTGGCCATATGATTTTATAAACTTGTCATATTTTAGTTTAGGTTACATAGACTCCCATTTGGTTGACCATTGCACCTTACTCAATTAAAATTATTCTAACCCTTCCCCATAGTTTAGTTTATTTTGCTTGCATACTTACAATATTTTTTTACAATTAATTTAGTTTCATAGACATCTAGTGAGAGCTACATGTGTCATACGCTTATGCCTTGGATGCCTTTCCTTTTGAAAATTATATTATAGGTAAACATCTGCTATATCTAAGGATTTAATAGATCATTAATTGATCATCCAAGTATCCTAGGATCTATTTGATTGACCTTATTTGAGTCTGAGTTTATTGAGATAGGATAGTTGTAGGTTAATTATATCTCGTGCATACAACTAATACTTATTTTTAAAAAATTTCACCATGGCTATTTTTGTGATATGACAAATTCCTTGTTGCTAATATAAGTGATATTATATCTAATAAGGGAGGTAGATCCTTGTTGCTTATGTAAGTGATATTAGATCTAATAGAGGAGGAAGATACATGTTTGCATCAATGAAGGTTGAAGTAATAAATAAATTATATGCACTACAAAAGAGGTATCATAAAATATTCTTGACAATGCTTAATGAAATAAATGACCATCTACATAAAACAAGTAAGAATATTTGTAAAATGCAGTAAACATCCCATGTGTTGATGTCATGATAAAAAATATTTTTAGTTAAAAGTTTTAAAAAGGAATTCAAAAATGGTACATGCGATTTTACATTCTCTAGAATCCTTGTTAACATATGTTATTAACTTTTGTATTGATTCTCTATTTTCAAAGCACATTTTGAAAAATATTTCAATAAAGCTTCATGTGAAAACATAGGCTGGAAATCAACATTATCTCTCCAAATACAAAACATGGCTAGATTATGACTATTAAATTTGTCATTGATATGAGAAATATTCTATTTTTTCTCCATTATTTTCAATGACTATGGAAAATTATTGATGTAGTTCCAAAGGCACTTTGTACCGATATTGAAGACTCTCTCCTTTTTTCTTAATAAAATTTATTATATGCACTTAATATGCCTTTGAACATGATTCAAAATATCTTCATAGTGAATAAAATAATTTCTTGAAATTAACCCACATTATTTAACAAACATTGCTAACATCATTCTATGGAATTCCTCATCAGGACATGATATTGTTGTAGTCTATATGTTACGATGGTACTTCCAAGCTTTTAATTTATCAATACTTGTTAATTTAATGATTGATTACATTGTAATACATGTTTATTATATTAAACTATTTATTGAAGTCATTAAATATTTGAGTGAACATAGATCACCATATTACACATAACACCATTAAAGATTTTGAATCGTTATTACTTTTCAACATACTTAACAATAATGAGTGTGATGGTTTTGATACATTAATTTAAAAAAGAGAGATAAAAAAGATACAAAAT
>JARHVA010000433.1:127500-290000 GCA_037957365.1 Torreya grandis | reverse complement strand
AAGATTTGAAAAATTCTATTGACATATAAGTTATCTTCAATAATTGGGAGAAAAAAATGTATATTTAAAAATTCATTAATACTTATGTCCACTATTCATGTCTTGACCACTGCATCAAATATTTTCCCCTTATGGGATGATTAGAGCTCTCAATTGAATATCCACACTCTGAGAAGCCCAAGGTGGTGTATAAAAACAATGGTTGGATGATGATTACCAATAAAAAATTCATCAATTAGTATACAATCATCTAACCAACTACTACATACTCTACATCAAAAACCCCTTTTGAGGTGCACAAAGTTACCCCTAATCTGAGTAACAATTTAGGTGACAATTCGGGTGACGGGTCCACTCCAATTGATGACGAAACTTCTGGGAGCCATAACTTTTGCACTGTAGCTCTAATTGATTCACCATTTGAACCGTTGGAAATCTAAGAATGAGGAGAATGTGGTGAGATGTCATTTATGTTAACTAAATGAATTTTTACCCTTGAAAACTCAATGAAAGTGCCCTAAATTTCAATTTTAGTAGTGCAGTCTAAAAATAATAAGTTTCTAAAAATAGTAATTCCTCAAATTATGTATTGTTGTAAATCATGGAAGTCAAACCAATTCATCTACCTCAATATTTTTTACCTTCCACATCCTCCCCCCACCTTCAAAATATGTATAAATGAAGATGTAACCTGAAATGGAAATCAAACATCTCTTTTCAGAGATAGGCATATGTTTGGGTCTGCAAATTTGATCAATAAAACATCTCTTCTCAGAGATAGCATTATTTGAATTGTCTTATTCTTAGATAGGGGGGGGGGGGGGGAGGGGGGGGGGGGGGGAGGGGGGGGGGGGGGGGGGGGGGGGGGGGGGGGGGGGGGGGGGGGGGGGGGGGGGGGGGGGGGGGGGGGGGGGGGGGGGGGGGGGGGGGGGGGGGGGGGGGAGGGGGGGGCAGGGGGGGGCTACTTAATTATCCATGCTTCATGATCATAGTCATGATGACACCAATATTTTGGTTCCCCCAAAATTGTATTCCTTAATTGTTACCACAGGGGGTGATCTATCTCATTGAGCTATCTAGATTCTCGTTAACATTAATAGACATTAATTAGGGATTTTCAATATTTAAATCATAATGATAGTACTAACATATCATATTTATGGTGATATTTAGTTGATAACTTACCCCTCACGATGTGGTTAGTGTGCAATGATTTTAATATGGTGGAGAGTCTAAGGGCAAGGTTGGTGCCCTATTTATGTGATGGTATATGGGAAAAAGTAAAGTGTGTATTAATTTAATAAACAGTGGGACTTGGTCAACCATCTCTAATTAAATCACACATTAACTTCCACTACTTAGTTCATGTGGTCCAACTACCTCTTTGGCAGTGATAGGGTCCTCAAAATATTGGATTATAATATGATTTCAAAGGAAAATGTCTTATCTTTTTCTGTTTCCAATGTGTAGCCTATTGTCATGCACAAAGAATATGTTCTCTTAGACCACAATCCCATGAATTATAGAGTGGATTGATATTTTAACCACTTCAAAGTGTTATGCAATCAATTATTCCTCAACAATTTATTCCTTTGCCATGAGGGCACCATCAATCTCATTACCCACTTTTGGAATATTTTACCTCAAACACCTTATGCTATTAGTTGGATACATTCGTGGAATGAGGCCATACTTTATACCATTGCCTTTTTTTTTCATTATGGACATAAAATTACTCGTGTTCAAAAGTGGGCCAATTTTAAACTCCTACCTAAAGATGGTGACCTAGAGCTTATCACCAGTTGGTGCCCCATCACCCTGCTCAGTGTTTCATACAAGATTATTTAAAAATATCTTTTTAAATGTCTCTAGCTCATATCACCTACCATTAATAGACCCAAGAAAATGAACTTCATAAAAAACATGTACATTCTGGACAAACCATCTTTCTCAAAATTGATTTAAAAAAAGCTTGTGATAGGATTGAGTAGCTTTTCATTTTAGCCATGATAAAGGATCTTATCTTTGGCCAATTTTTATCATGTTTTTTTGCACTATCTTCTTAAATGCCTCAGTCTATCTCACTATTAGTGATCTCAAATCTGACAGCTTTGGCCTCTTTTGCTCTATACACTAAGGTTTACCCCTTGCACTAGCCTTATATGTTATATTGATAGAAGCTCTTAGATAGCTATTATCATATAGATCTGAGTAGGAACTCATTAGGGAAATTTTATCCCCAATAGATCCTCTCAACTCATTAATGGAAATTTTACTGATGATACTTTCCTCACTCTTGAAAATCAAAAAACATATTTCAAAGAATCTCTATAGTGTCTTGACATTTTTGCCTAGCTTCTAGTTTTAGCCTACATTAGAGCACAATCTAATGCTTCAAACAAATTACATGATGCCTATACTAGATTAGTTGCATCACTTAAAATGGGAATAGATTCATAAAGGGGAATAATTTAAGTTTTTAGGCATTACCTTTACCTTTGATAGTTCCCCTATAAAGGTGGGGCAATATTTCATTAATAGAATGGAGAAAAAGGTTGAGTATTAGGTCACCAATCCCCTCTCTTTGGTAGGAAAATTAAAAGCATGTACTAATATTCTAGCTAATACTCATGTTTATTATTCCTCCTATTGATCCCCTTCTAAAGTGTCGTATGTTAAATTGGTAAAGATCCCTGGAGAATTTCTTTGGCCTAATTACAAATAAAAAAAGGGGTTCCACATATTTTCTTAGGATATTTAATGTATTCCTCGTGATAAAGGAGGTATGGAGATCATTGAAATCTATAGGAAAAGCATTGCCCTGTGTTCTACATGGGGTTTCAGATCGTTGATGGAAATAAATCTTGTAAAATCCTCTTACATCATTATATTTCCTCTAATTCTCCCTAAGTTAAAATTAGGTGGAAGAACATTTGACTCCACACTCTATTGATCACTCATACACCTATCAAAACTAAAGGCTCATTTGTTGTTAAAAGCATTTGATATGAAATCTTGATGATTGTTCAAAAGAAGATTTCAAACTATAAAAGATTTGGTTTTTACTTACGACTGGGCTCCTTGGCTCTCACTAAAATATAAATTCAATTTAAATAATTCTTACTTATCAGTAATTATTATCGTTCAAGAACTCATCCCAGATGTCATCCTTCATAAGTTGGGTCTGCAAGCTCCATATTCTTGGTGGAAAGATTAGAGCTGGAAATGTAATAACCACTTCAAGACCTATTCTCTAGGCCTTCCTTATCAGGTTATCATCCCATTCTCTTTGTCGCTTAGTAGGCTCAATAGGTTCTAGAACCTCAATTCCTCATTTAGAACGTGGCTTACCTGGCTTAACCAAATTTAGAATGCCAAGCCTCAACCCAAAATCAATCATTTTTTTGGTGTCCAATTTACCAAGCCTTTCACTTGAGGAGCATCTCTCTCACTTTGGAATTGCTCAACCCAAGTGTCTAGCCTATTCCAGTCCTGAGTCTTTCAAGCATATCTTTTGGACATGCCCTAAAGCCCAAGCTACTTGGTAGTGGATCCACGGTTTATTTCAGCCCTATCTCTATGAACTTTTTTTATAGCATTTGGGCCTGCTTAGGGATTTTGCTAATTGGCCAACACACACACACACACACACATATTATCCAATTTATTCAAAGTTGTTATTTTGTTTCAATTATGGAAAGTTATAAATTCTGCCTTGTTTAATAATGAAGAATCCTTTTTTTATTTCTTTATTAATGACAAGGTGTATGTATTATATTTGGCCTACATGTAGATTCAATTCCAAGTGAGGAAAATCATCATAAAACTTGGATATTTGTAGAAGTTGTTGGACCCATGGGGGAGTGCTCCTTGTGCTATAAGCCACATATCCCTTGATCATCTGTGTCTACCCTAAGGCTTGCCAACTCTGGCACCCAAATTCCAAAAATTTACTCTCGCAACCACTTCTTCACCCCTCCCCCTCAACAAAGAGGTTGGATTATTTCGCAACCACATGGAAAATCTATCGTTGATCCTTCTCAATGGAATTCACCCCTAGTACCAATGTTACTACTTGTGTGGTGGAGCCTACTTCTAGGTGGGATATTACTATTTCTTTAGCTCCTCCAGACCCCCTAAATGGTTGGGAAGCTTCCGATCCTCCTTAGCTTTACCTTCATCTTAGAATACTCAACAGAAAAATGATTATCCACTTCCTCCTCCTTCTGATGTGGCAGTCTATGCATAATTTCATGATGTCTCTTATATAGTTGCTTTGGTGTTATCCTATCTATCATGCTTTCACTGGCATTTATTTTTGTTTTGGTTTCTTTTGAGCCCAAATTTCCTCCGATAGAGTATGAGCCATACATCCATACCCATTTCTTTACTTTGTAAACTTTTGTAAATTACTATTTTTTATTAATAGAATTTTTGAAACATTCCAATAGTAAATAGGTCACACATATTTTTCCTTTGTCCTTATTGAAAAAATCAAATCCAAATGATCTTCCACCTTTTTTTATTAATAAAAAAATAGTTTTTTAAAATATCTTTACTCTTGCAAACGTGCCAAAATATTTTGATATACAAATTTTAATTCTAATTTTATTTTATTTTTTTATTTTTTTAAATAATTAAAAATTCAAGATTTAACCAAATATTTTAAAATTTATTCAATTCTAATATGAACAGGGCGACCTTCCCATAACCACCCAATTGACTGACTATGTAAATCTAAAGGTGACCGTGGACGCTGAGGTAATTAAAATGTTCAAATTTTGGTATTTTAGCCTCGACTCGCATGGTTTTTATACAAACGACTATTTTTAGCCGTTTTTTATGACACTGTTTTTCTATAAAATAATGGAGATTCTGTAACGCCACGAATAGAACCCAGATGAAGGTGAAACGGACGGTCCGCGGAAGACAAACTGAACAAATAAATAATGGAAGATCCCCTCTCCCTACAGAACTCTCTCTGTCATATCGCCATCAGCCCAGCCAAGTCCTTCACAGGCCTCCCATAAACCCCCAGAGTATGGCCTCTAATGCAGGTGAGGACAATGATGAAGATTATATAACCTTTGATATATCTCAATCCCCAATTCCTAGAATAGGTTTTATAGAATCAATATTAAGCAACGCACGTTCAAGGATGAACACTGCGGATTCAAACCCTAGTGAAACCGACTCTGTTTCGTCTGCAAAACACAATCATACCCCGTCTAGCTCTGAGACTGATCCTGACCTAAAAGGAGAGACTTCCGATAGATTGATTGAGAACACAGACGATTTTGAAGACCACTGCTCAGGACAAACTAAAAGAACTCTTAGAAAGTTATGCTGAAATGTCCAAGTCAAGACTACAACTTTATAAGAAACTTATGGCCTAGTTTGATCAGATGTTAGAAGACGATTATGAGAAGTTCGTTGCTTTGGGAGTTAAGCTGGATGCTGAGGAACTCTCAGAAGATTCTGGGTTCGCCAAATTATTGGGGAAAGAAAACAACATACTATTGAGCTAAAGAATGAATTTGAAGGACTAATTGAGCACATGAAAGAATTCTGGGTTCATAAAAGAGAGATAGAGGAAAAGAAAATGGAGAAGTGCCAAGAACGAGTCGATGCGATGGAGAGCGTCTTAAAAGAACTTCATGAAGAAATGGGAGACGAACAGAAAGCTGAATAGGAAATGCTAAAAATGTATTTCTGTTAATGCCCAATACTATTTAAATAGTTGAGACACAAACAGTTAATACATGAAAAATTATCTTCAATGGTATTTTAATAAGAAAAAATTATCTTCAATGGTATTTTAATGCTTCTTATGTATTTGTTTTATATTATTATGAGAAACGACGACTTCATTTGTTTATTTTTTTTAAATATATTTTTTTGAAAAAAAATTGTGCAGGAGCCGTGTGCTTGGTTGCGGATAAAGGGATAAATTCACTCTATTTCTAGGTTCCCATAGTTTTGAAGATTGAGGAGAACATGAGATAATAAAATTGTGACAAACATATTAGATAAGACCTACTTAAACTTGTACAGGGTCATTACAGTCAGGGCACTTCCATTGAGGTACTCCACGTTGGTTATGAGTTGGGTGTGTGAGTGCTTCATACCTTATTAAACGGTAATTAACATAAGAGACATATGATCCATCAAGGTAGTTTGTTGTACAAATATATGAATACTTGGTAGGTAATACACACCTTGACCACTACAAAGATGATTGGAGAGCCTACATTAAAATCCATGTATTGATATTTGTATAATAGGGTATTAGCTTTCCCCATGTGAACGTGCACAAAAAAATAACTGAAAGGAGTAGCAGCATTAGGGTTCACCCATAATATTGAATTCTTTCTATTAGTTTGGGAGAATTTACAAATTAGACCTGCTCCTTGTCAGTGGTGGTCTATAAGGGGAGAGAAAAATGTTATGTGACACTAGGTTTCCAAAGGTAGAGATAGGTGCAACCATGAGTCTAATCCACTCACCATGAGTAAGATGGGTTGGGGGAAATCTCAACAATAACAATGACATATCATTATTGGAGAAGCGGTATAAAGCATGGGAAGATGGAGAGCCATCAGAGGAAGAAGTGAGTGAAGGCCAGGAAAAGCGATGACTCTGATGAAGAGATTGAGAAAGAAGCTATGGAGCAACTTAAAGCATACCCCAACTAATAAGAAGAATATCCTTATGAATTACACATCAATTATTATGTCACTTTACTTTTAAAATGATAATATAAAATTTAATAATGACAAATGAATTCTCAAATTTTGTGGTTACATGTACTGTTAGTCAGTGTATGAAGTTATTCAACGATGTTCTTATTCCAATAAAACAAACATAAGAGGCTCTACTTGTTGACCGTGGGGTGCTTACCTACAGAGGTAGAAATATTTATGTCTTGTCTCCTCCTTGGCATGATTCAAAGGATCTAGTGGATAGGAACACATGGTTAATTCATATAGAGGCTAAACTATCTAACTTTAAGAGGTAGGTAGAGGATTACAAATATAATTTAGAAGGAGACGCAAAGGCAAAATTGTTAGGTACAATAGATATTTAATAGGAGTAAGAGTGTCACGGGGTGTACTTAGATAGTGTACATAAAATCATCTCTCTTTTGAACATTATTGGGAGACAAATTACTCCACACTTGCCATGTATGCAATATGTTTGAGATGCATGGATATGTATGATATGAAAATTTATATTTATATCTAAAATTTGTTTTTGCAAATAATAGTTAGAAAACATCTCATAAATCAAAATTGTGAATTGTGGTTGCGAGAATTAGAATGAAGGAGAAGTGGGAATGAACATGGCAAGGAGGATTGGAAAATGAAAGGAGAGAATTTTAGCAAGAAAACACATTTTGGAAGAGATTGATCTTGTTCATCATAAAATACAAGATAATATTTTTCTAAATTTAATAATTGTTTCAAAATTTAAGATGTTTGTAAGTTTTATCTAAAGTTAGATATAGAAACTAATAAGACCAAATCATAATAAAGAAAAAATTATATATTTTATATATTCTATTATTACATTTTCTATGTGTGTGTGTGATGATGATGATGATGATGATGATGATGATGATGATGATAATGATGGAACCTTGTTTTTAATAGTGCCAATATTATTTTTTATTTTTTAATTTTTTTTTTAAATGATCCCATAATTTAATCTCATACAATTAATAATATGCAGTGACTCAACATTATAAAGTACACTAATTTAGTGAGGACACCTCATACTTTTAACATTGGCTGCATGGTGAGGACTCACTATTTGAAGGCCATGAAATACAAGTTCTTAGTGTATATTAAGATACACACTCTTATATTTTCTAAGATGTATTTATAATTAAATTATATATGAATAAAACATATTATATGTGAATATTATTATCCATAATATATTTATAATAGTTTATTTATAAGTTCTTATAAATTATAAACTATGTCTTTAACGGTTATTTTCAATTTAGGGTTTCTCTAATTTGAATTAGTATACTTTAAATATAGACATTACTTTTAACCTTAAATCTCCTTACTTATCATTATAAACTAATGTATGGCATGGCTGAAGGTTGATTCACTTTATCATCATTGTAATGTTTTTATGAAGAGGACCATTGGCCCTCATTCCTATATGTACATACATATAGTCTAATAGTCATTCTACCTTAAATATATTTATGTTATTTCAATTTTATTTTATACAAGTATCAATGTGTTATAAATGAATGGTTTGAAGTTGTTTTAGTTATCATAGATATATTTCATAGTCAAACATGGTATTAAATTTTTTTTACAAGTTTCATCTTTTTACATTTCTTCAATATTGCAATGCGATTTTCACTCTAATTGTCATATTGAATGTGTCTTTTTATATCTACATTTATAAAACTCCTTAGAGAGATTTTATTCAATCCTTTACATTCTTATCATCCAATAAAGCTAAACTCAACTTTCCTTTCATCATAAATGAAATTCCAGTGCTCCATTAATTGTGATTTCAAATTAATTTTGCATTTCAAAAGATTTTAATATAAATATAATTTTTTTAGATAATAATTTCTTAGTTTCATTTTTAAATAATTTTGAAATTATTTTATAATTATTTATATAATATTAATTCATATTATACTAAAATATTATAGATTTTACTTTTCAATTAATTTATTTTTTATTCAATCAATAAAAATATTTAAAACATATATGATATTAATAATTATATAATTTCTTTTAAAATTTAAAATATTAATTTTAAAAAAAAATTAAAAAAAAAAATCAATTATTATTTAAACATTTAAACATATTCTTCTAGATTTAATATAACATTAATATATGTTATGCTTCTTATAAACCTCCATGCTCCCACTACCATGTTTTTTCTCTCCAAATTTAAAATATGTTCCTTACTATATTGTTCTCCTCTACTTAATTCACCTTGACCATCAAAATGTGGCTGAACACTTTGGTGACATAAATATATGACTTCAAAATTTATTTTTTAAATAATGATTAGAAATATTTATCTTAACTATACGTCAACTCATATCAGATCTACCTTAGTTAAAATATAGAAGTTAATTAAGAAACATAAAAATATCAAATTTGAAAATGACTACAATATATGTATCTACTTTTCCCCATTGGGTAACATTGACTGCATGGATTTTAGAGCCATATTCATCTCCTCTCACTGTAATGAAAATTTGTCTATAGTCTCATGTATGATATTTTAGTGTAAATTTACTCAGCTTAAATCTGCATTACCACTACATTTATGGTATCTGAGAAAATTGAAAATAAATTATTTTAATATCAAAATAAAAATGATAGATCTGTCCCTTTTTTTCACTTCACTTTTCATGAATTCTCTCTACGATGTTAAATAATATTAGGTTGGGGTTCTAAGCTGAGGCTGTTATCTTTTTAAAAAAATACGTTGAGTTATAAATATTTTTAAGCATTTGTTAAGATAAAATATTTTAGTTCTTAGTAAATATGTAAAATAATTTTTTTAATTATTAATATTAACAATTATATAATTTTATTTAAATTTTAAGATATTAATTTAAAAATATTTTTCAAATGTTATTTAGACATATTTTTCTAAATTTAATATAATATCAAGATATCTTTCTTAACATAATGGACTTTTATTTTTATTACAATAGATTTATATTACAGATTTATAATAAAAATAAACTATACATAATTTTCACTATTAAACATTTTTTATTATTAAAACAAGAACTAATTGTTATGTGACCCTTGTTTATATTAATTTGTTTGTTTGTTTTGTTTTATTTGTTGTTGTTTTGTTTTGTTTGTTTTTTTTTTTAGGAGGATCATTGTATTTTACAATATGAGAACTATTTCCTAATGCTTCATTAAACTAGGGACAGGCATAAGCATGGACCACTAGAAACTCAAGTTTCATATTATCTTTATAAAGTTGATGCTTACATTTAATAACACCTTCTTATAAATTATAAACATTTAGGAACGTTAGTTTCAAAATGTTGTACCCATCCCATTTTTTTCTATTCCTTGTCTTCCACCACTTCTGGGGATTGCTTATATTGTGGTCCTAACACATGTTTTTCCAAGTATCTTCTAAAAATACCTATTGACATTTTTGCCCTGACAGGGCAAAATTGTCAACCTTACTATTCGGAAGATGGTCTTATGGTACAAGTTTGTCTTGTAAATCAGTTTTGGGGTCCTTAAAAAGACACCTACATCGATGTAAATTGGTAAAGACACCTACAACCATGCAAATCCCAAGGAGCCATCTATAGACATCATATAAAGCATGTAGTTTGTTTGAGGGAAAGACACCTATAGCTAAGGAAAGAGCCTACAACTAGGTAATGTTTTGGTCATTCAAAGGATTTGAAGGGGCGTTCTCATTTTCAAATTCGGCAATGTCCACCTACAAGCATATGAAGGTTAACCTACAAGCCTGTAGGTTCGTTTATGAATAAAGGCGAGTGTTTTATTTCAGATGCCTACGAAATATAGGTTTGTTTATCAAACTTAAAACAACTATTATCTTTCCCATCTGCTTTCTTTCCAAAGTGTTGTCTTCTCAAAACTTTGTCAGGCTAAGAGATGGAAAATTTCCTCAAACTTTTTGTTCGAGGGAAAAGATTTTTCAAAGGACTTGGGAGAAGTCTGAGATAAAAAATTTCAAAGGGAAAATTTACAAAGTATTCAATTCCTTTGGACTTTTTGTCCAAAGTAATTAAGGAGACAAAAAACCTGGGTTCCATAAAAAAAGCTTAAGTGCCCTACAAAAAGCCAGGGTGCCCTACAAAAAGCCCGGGTACCCTTCAATTCTTCTGAAAAGCTAGTTCTAGAGAGACACAAGCCCTTGAGGAGGGTACTTGGTCGGTGACAAGACCTTTCCGATTTTATCAAAAGGCACAGAGGAAGGACACAATCCCTTGCAGAGGGCATTTGGCTGGTGGTAAGACAAAGACAAAGGACAAAAATTCCTTTAGACTTTATGTCCAAAGGAATTCCTTCAAATAAAAAGTCTGAAGAAATTCGGGACAAAGAAAAACCTGATGGAAAATAAACAAAGGCAAAGAGAGAAATTGGAGGAAGGATATCCTTTAGACAAAAAGACTGAAGGAATTCCTTTATACTTTTTGTCTAAAGGATTAATTTGGTAAAATTGCATAACAAGAAGTCCGAGAGAATATATCTTGAGGAAATATAACCAAGGTAAGGCTAGGGAGATGAACAGAAAAGTTTGCAGGAAAAAATTGAAAAATGAAAATTCTGAAGAAAATCAAAGAGAATAAGCCAAGAAGGAAATCCAAAAGGTCCAAATAAAAATAAATGTCTGAAAAAAATATAAATAAAAGACCAAGATGAAGTCAACAAAAGTCTAGGAAATAAAATCCATAGATAACAAAGGCAAGACAGAATTTTGAAGGAATAATTAGACTTGGACAGAAAATAGAAGTCCACAGAAAATGAACATGAATAGGCAGACCAAAATAAAACGAAAATCCATGCAAGCAAAGGCTATTTTTAGTTGACTAGTCAAAGCTTCAGTTGACTGGTTGTTGAAGTCAAGATCATCTCCATATCAACTCCTACTTTCAAACGTTCCAACTCATCTTCCAATGTTTCAATTCAAGTTTTAATTTTAGCATGGCATGGATTTCATGCATGCTCTAGTTATATCATGCTTTCAAATGATCAAATGACTCAAGAGGAAGTCCATATTTGGAGGTGGGCGTAGAATTTTCGCATGATAAGAGTTTGACTTTCAACAAACTCACCATCCATTTCCTCTAATGCCAAGGAGCTTCATGTAAGGCAAATAGACTTTTTTTAAAGGCTAAGTTGGATGGATTTAGCCTCTCTCCTATTTTTCAAATGCCAAATCTTGGTTGTTGTATTTTTCTATATAAGTTCAATTTCCAGCCTTGAATTGTATCCCTCTCTTGGAAAGACCAGACTCAGCCATTGGTGAGTTGTGTAACCTCTTCAATAAATAGAAAGATTGTACTTTCAGATTTCAAGTGCTGGCATAGTGTATATTCATTCATCAATTTGCATATGTGGTAGATTTCTCTCCCTTCCCAAATTTTGAATTGTACCTAGTTGCTAGCTCATCATATTATGCAGGTCATGTTCAATGTTCTATATGTCTTTTGCTGAAGCTATAAGTGGATGTTAGGTTGATGCAAAGTGTCTTGTATCAGACCTCTCTCTATCATTTTCCCTCACATTTTAGTCATTGGATCGAACCTTCTCATGAAATATTTATGCATAGTGATAAATTGAAATCAAAGGTCTTCTTTTTCCCTTGTTTGATTCAGTGTTTAAGGTTCCAAGTAGAGTGGATCAATATTTTGGTGTATCACCATCATTAGGTAGGATTTCCCTTTCAAATTTTTTTTCTCTTTTTTCCATGGTAGATTTGTAGCACAAAGTAGAGATCCATTGATACATATTACAGGAACTAGCCTTTTCTAGAGATTCTTCTCATCATTGAGGCACCCACCCTCGTGAGAAGATCTCATTATTTCAACTGGAGAGAGGATTGGCCATTTCAGCACGTCTTCAATTCAGGGTACAACTCCAAGTTGACAACAATTTTTGGCACACTTGGTGAGACCATTTTTTGCTAGTCTTGCTGAAATTATAGTTGTAGCAGTATTCTTCAAGAAGTATTTCTTGATTATAAGCTCAAGCAATTACTTCTAATAGATCAGGGACAGTTTCCATGTAAGTCTATTTTTATTGCATTATAGTGAATGAATTTTGATGGATATGTATGAAGAGAATTCCTATGCCATGTTTCCTTATCATCCTAATGATGGATCGTACCAGCCTATTCATGATACCTATGAGCCTTTTTATGAGCCTAATCAGCCTTATCAAGAGTATTATCAAAGCTATGTTGAGCCTTATCAAGTTTCTCATGATCCTTATTATCAAGAGCATGAATCTTACCTTCCTTGTGAGCCATATTAGTCTCAGGACTGGATTTCATCTTTCCAATAGGGATATTATGTTGCATATGAATAGTCTTGCCTTCAAGAAAGAATGAATGAAATAGAGCTCAAAATACTAGCATATGCAAGAAAGGTTTGTTCTAACTCTCAATATGAGGAAGTGAATGGTCTATTTCAAAATTTGTCCAATGATCCAGAAGAGATAAAAGGACTATGTATTCTTATGTTGGAAAATATGGAGGCTTAGGAGAGGTAGAAAATAGAGTTAAACCAATTGTATATAAAGGGTTTTTGTGCTTGTTATTCTCATGAAGTTCTTAACCATGCCCAGTATGTGCCAAGGGAGCTTCCTAGTTGGAGTCAAGAGCCTATTCAAGTGAATATTCATGAGACTAAACCTTCTTATAGTCCCATTTCCTCACCAATCATCCCTCAATCTCAAATTTTCCAAGAAGACAAGTAGGTTTCAGACTTTGATGAGGTAATGGCAAGTGGAAGGAATAGAATATAGAGGTCTTTAAGAGTTTCTCTGTCCTTCCTCTCCAAAACTCCCTAGATAATTCCATTGCCCTCAAAATTCCAAAGTTTGATCATGATCAACCTCCCATGCCACATTTTTCCTCTCAAAAAAATGAATTTCATCACCCTCCCACCATCTCCCTTCTTTAAGAGGAGCCTATTCTTTGGAGGATTGAGAAAGAGGTTGCAGCTATAGGTCAACTTCTTGCACATTGTGTGGAGGATGTTTTAGATGTGTTTAAGAAAGAATTTCCTATTGATACTTCACTTAAGGTTGTAGTTGAGCATAAAATTATAGCTGAGAGTGAGAAGACTGATCTTGATGTAGAGGAACTTCAAGAGGAGATAATACATATTGAAGTCATAAATGAGCTACACGGACCTCCTATTGAGAAGGATCCATATATATTTACAGTTGATTCAGTTCAAATGGATCAAAATGAGGAATAAAAAGATGATTGGCAGCTGTACCATGAATCCCTACAAGAGATTACAAAGCTAGATGAACATGCAACAGTCAAAAAAAGGGTGTGGCAACTCAAGATCAATGCATTGATGAGATATCACTTGACAAGGTGGTAGATGACAAGCAGTGCAAAAAATATCAGGGAGTACTTGATGAGTATGTCTTTGTTAGTGACTGGTTTATTTTTTATAATTCATTTGAGAAGATGTTAATGCAGTTGGTGAACAAGAAAAATGCCTCATCAAAGGTTATGATTAATAAACAACATGCTTTGCAACTTGTACCATCTCTTGGAATGAGTGAGTTCAAGACTATACCATTTGATCTAGGTGGATCATGCTTTATCATGGTTAGCTAGGTTCCTTATTTATTTTTCTTTCCTCTAAGTGATGTTCAAGAATAGTATTTTGCTTCAATTTTATCTAATAAGTGCTTGTTTACACATTTAATTCTTAGTTAGTTTTCGTGGTTTCATATGTTTCCCTTCTTATTTTGAAGAAGGAAGGTTACTTTAGCCATGATCAAGAAGAGATTTTTAGTCAAAAATTAGGTTCACCATTTGGGAATTTGAATAACATGTACATGGTCTCAGTTCTCTAGCATAGCAGGGATGCTTCCCAGCATAATCTTCAAAAATGTTGACATGTTTGCCCCAACAGGGCAAAATTATCAACCTTACTATTCAGAAGATGGTCTTATGGTACCAGTTTGTCTTGTAAATCAATTTTGGGGTCCTTAAAAATACACCTATAACCATGCAAATCCCAAGGAGCCATCTACAACCATCATATAAAGCATGCAGTCTATTTGAGGGAAAGACACCTACAACCAAGGAAAGAGCTTACAGCTAGGTAAAGTTTTGGTCATTCAAAAGATTTGAAGGGGTGTTCTCATTTTTAGATTCGGCAATGTCTACCTACATCCATCCTTAAGGTTAACCTACAATCCTGTAGGTTCAATTATGAATGAAGGAGAGTGTTTTCTTTCAACACCTACATAATACAAGTTTGTTTTTTAGACTTACAAGGACTATTCTCTTTCCCAAGTGCTTTCTTTCCAAAATGTTGTCTTCTCAAACTTTTGTTAGGCTAAGAGATGGATAATTTCCTCAGACTTTTTGTTCAAGGAAAATGATTTTTCAAAGGACATGGGAGAAGTCCGAGACCAAAGATTTTTCAAAGGGACAATTTACAAAGTATTCAATTCCTTCAGACTTTATGTCCAAAGGAATTAAGGACACAAAAATATTGGGTTCCCTACAAAAAGCTTAGGTGCCCTACAAAAGGCCTAGGTGACCTACAAAAAGCCTGAGTGCCCTAAAAAATACCCAGGTGCCCTTCAATTCTTTCAAAAATCTAGTTTTGGAGAGAAACAAGCCCTTGTGGAGGGCACTTGGTTGGTGACAGGACCTTTCCAATTTTATTTAAAGGCATAGAGGAAGGACACAAGCCCTTACAGAGGGCATTTGGTTGGGGGTAAGACAAAGACAATGGACAAAAATTCCTTCAGACTTTTTGTCTGAAGGAATTCCTTTAGACAAAAAGTCCAAAGAAATTTGGGACAAAGAAAAACCCGATGGAAAATAAATAAAGGCAAAGAGATAAATTGGAGGAAGGATATCCTTTAGACAAAAAGTCTAAAGGAATTCCTTCATACTTTTTGTCTGAAGGATTAATTCAAGAAAATTGCATAACAAGAAGTCTGAGAGAATATAGCCCAAGGAAATACAACTAAGGTAAGGCTAGGGAGATGAACAAAAAAGTCCACAGGAGAAAATTTTCAAACAAAAATTCTGAAGAAAATCAAAGGGAATAAGCAAAGAAAGAAATCCAAAAGGTCCATAGAAAAACAAATGTCCATAGAAAAAAAAATCCAAGACCAAGATGAAGTCAATGAAAACCCAAGAAATAAAATCCACAGAAAACAAAGGCAAGATAGAATTTTAAGGAATAATTGGACGTGGATAGAAAATAGAAGTCCACAAAAAATGAACATGAATAGGCAGACCAAAATAAAAGGAAAATCCATGCAAGCAAAGTCTATTTTTGGTTGATTGGTCAAAGCTTCATTAGAAAGGTTTTTGAAGTCAAGCTCATCTCTGGATCAATTAGTGCTTTCAAACATTCCAACTCAGCTTCCAAATTTTTAATTTGGGTTCTAATTTTAGCATGGCATGGATTTCATGCATCCTCTCATTATCTCATGCTTTCAAATGATTAAACGGCTCAAGAGGAAGTCCATATTTTGAGGTGGACATAACATTTTTGCATGATAAGAGTTTGACTTTCAACAAACTCACCTTCCATTTCCTCTAATGCCAAAGACCTTCATGCAAGGAAAATAGACTTTTTGTAAATGCTGAATTGGATGGATTTAGCCTCTCTCCTATTTTTCAAATGCCAAATCTTGGCTATTGTATTTTTATATATAAGTTGGTTTTCCAACCTTGAATTGTATCCCTCTCTTGGCAAGACTAGACTTAGCCATTGGTGAGTTTTTTAACCTCTTCAATCAATAGAAAGATTATACTTTCATATTTCAAGTGCTGGTATAGTGTATATTCATTCATCAATTTACATATGTGGTAGATTTCTCTCCCTTCCCAAATTCTGATTCGTACCTAGTTGCTAGCTCATCATATTATGCAGGTCATGTCCAGTTTTCTATATGTCTTTTACTGAAGCTGTAAGTGGATGCTAGGTGGCTACAAAGTGTTTTGTATCAGACCTCCATCATTTTACCTCACATTTTGGTCATTAAATTGAACCTTCTCATGAAATATTTATGCATTGTGATAAATTGAAATCAAAGTTCTTCTTTTTCCCTTATTTGACTCAGTGTTCAAGGTTCCAAGTAAAGTGGATAAATATTTTGGTGTATCACCGTCATTACGTAGGATTTCCCTTTCAAATTTTCTTTCTCCCTTTTCCATGGTAGATTCATAGAATAGAGTAGATATCCATTGATACATCTTATAGGTACCAACCTTCTCTAGAGGTTTTTCTCACCATTGAAGCACACACCCTCGTGAGAAGATCCCATTATTTCAAATGGATAGAGGATTGGCCATTTCATCACGTCTTCGATTCAGGGTGTAACTCTAGGTTGACAACAATAACTTAGGATTAAACTTGACCATCTCCAAATCATTTAATTTTTCAATTGTGTGGCTAGTTGATCACCCATACCAATTTTTTTTTTTTTTTTTAATTACTTGTTCAGATACAATATTTGTGTATCATGAGCTCTTCCTTAGATATCATGGGACTCTATTGTGCACATCTACATGGTCCATGTTAACTTTAAAATTGAATAAACCCCTCTTGTCTCTTACCTAAGAAATTCTCTACCTAAACTTATCTAACAAGTATTATGTAACATCTAATGACTTATTGTAATTATAGGTACCCATGTACATTATATAAGTCTATGCACTCTTAGTGCAGCCTATGTACTCTAGTCTAGGTGTAATCTCTAGTGACCTTTTATAGTCTTTTGTACCAGGTGAACTTTTTAGTATTAATATGCCCTCTTTGGGTCCATACTATCTCTAAGCACACCTTATGCTTTTATAATACCCATACACTCTTTTTTGCCTTAATGTGGGATCTTATGACTACTTTCATGCTTTGGTACCCCTGCACTTCCTAGTGCCTAAATGTGTCCTCTATGTTTTTTATGTGCTCTCTAGTCTTTTGATCATTTTGGGCCCATGTTCTTAAACACTTACGCATAACACATAACCTGCACCACCAAAAAATTTCTTGCACTTTATTCTATGCTTACCTCTTTATATGACCATACACATCATGGATATTAGGTCACCCTAGGGTGGACATATGAAACTCATTCTCTATGCTCAAATAGCTCTATCTAGAAACATCATTTTCTACTGAAAGAGTTTATGAGTAACATATTTCTTTTAGATCTATTGAATAAAAAATATGTCATTTTTAAAACACAACATAGTGGTAAAGACATGACATTCTCTACAATTTATAATGATATCCAATCATTTTTTAATACCTCATACATGGGTACAAATGGTTTGTCATTTTTTCTGGAGTCATATAAGGATAGTTGTACTTGATTAATGTTATATATTTCTTGATAATTTAATAAACACTTATAAAGAAACTTATATATTATATTGGCTCCACTCGTGCCTTAAACGAATAATATAAAATGTAAAGTGTCTAAAAATATATTTATATGTTATGCTTTCTATAACTTCATACAAATCATCCTACTCACTATTATTTTCTTCTTAACTTGGAGATTGTAATGGTGTAGCACTCATGTTCCCATAAGATAGAATGACATCAATAAAACATTTATACTATTTGGTATTCATTTTGACATATTGATAATGGTATTTAACACCATTGAAATAAACTAAATCGGTTTATGTTAACTATTTTATGAATTATAAAATGTTAACTATCATCTTCACTTAAGTCATTCATATGATCATTGTTTTTTTCTTATTCGTACTTGCATACCTAAAATGGCTTATTTTTTTGATACATATAAGATTTTTTTTTTTATCACTTACTCATTTTACATAAGTTTTTTATAGTGGAAGGTGTTCATGTGTATCTTGAGCATGCCAGTTTAATTCTTATAAACTTTCAAAGATATTTCTTTGACTATGCTTACTTATGATAGTGTAGCCTTATTCATCTTCTCCTTTAGTATAATACATTTTAAGGGGGATGCTATTATATATTACGACATACACTCTTATATTTTATAAGACGCACTTATAAATATATTTTTTATCAGTAAATCATATTATATATTTTCATCATTATCTATTATTTTTTTATAATTTATTTGTAAATAGAAATGCTTTTTTAACGGTTATTTTTTAATTAGAGTTTGTCTAATTTAATCTTATATCTTTAATATAGAAATTCAATCCAATCTTAAAACTCTCTATATATAATAAATTTTAAGGTACAAGTGAAGGTTAGTTCATTATATCATCATTGTAATAATACTTTGAGGAGGGCCAATAGCCCACCTTCACATCTGAGCCTTGAGATAATCTAGTAATCATTATATCTTAAACATATGTTTTATTTTATTTAATTTTATACATATACATGCACTATAGGTAAGTGTATTAATATTGTTTATATTATCCAGGGCATATTCCAGGATATAACATAAATGAGATGTGAAATAAAATAGATAGGTATTTGGATACAAATAATTTTTTTAAACTTATCAGATATTGACCCTTTTTCTCTTGCAAGAACTCTTAGAAAATTATTATGAAAGGTGCAAGTCACGATTACAAAGTTATAAGAAACTATGGCAAAGATTGAGCTGTCAGAAGATGATTATGAGGACTTAATTATTTCGGAAGTTAAGCTGAATGCTGAGGAACTTACAAAAGAATTCCAGAACAAAATTATTGGGGATAGAAAACAGCATATTATTGATATGAAGCATGACCTTGAAGAACACGTTGAACACCTGAAAGAATTTTGGATTCATAAAAGTGAAAAAGAGGAAGAAAAAGTGGAGAAGTGCCAAAAACGAGTTGATGTAATGGAGCGTGTCTTAAAAGAGTTTCATGAAGAAATAGAAGAAATGGGAAGCAAACAGAAACCTAAACAGGAAATGCTAAAAAAAAGTATTTCTGTTAATCCCCAATATTGTTTGAATAGAAGAGACACAAGCAGTTAATAGATATGATCAGAAAATAAAGGTTTGACAAATTTTATAAATAAAAGGAATTCTATATTTGAATGGCTATATTGCATTATTAATAGAATATGCACAGTATACATGGCTATCGTCACAACGTTATTCTATTTGATTTAAGCATCTTTGCTCCATATTGAAAGGGAAGGAGGCTTAATGTTTGGTGATTAATGTGAAGACTTAAAAGCTGAGACAGCCACATAGAAACCAAAATGTTTTTACGGTAAAAAATTTAATGTTGGCCTCACTATTTTATTTCATTTATTTTGGTTTACACGAATCCTATAGACATTATACATGGAAATATGCATCCAGTGGTGGTGACATACAACATGCATGCCAATGTTCAATTAATGCAATCTTTCCATGCACACCATCAAACCATCTCTCTCCATTGATCAAATATGTGGGGAAAATGTGTACCATAAATGTTATTATACTTGCGAAGAGTATTTATGTTTGTTTGTTTGTTTTTTAATTTTATTGTATTGTTATGGCCAGTCAAGAGAAAATGAAAATTCAAGAGGGCATGATTTTACAGAGTATATCATGAAAGGAAGAACATCAAGAAAGGACAAGAATATCAATTGGAAAACATAATTAAAAAATAAATTTTTTTTTGGTTTGATATTGATTTCACGATTATGTATTTAGTATGGTTTAGTTTTTTCTTTCGAAATATTTTTTAATATTATTTTAATGTTTCTCACAAAATGTAAAATAATACATTTTTTTTAGATTTAATAAACATTTAAAAATATGATAGTTTTGTAAGTTTTATTTAAAATTGTGAATATTTTTCAATAATATTTTAATATTATTGTAGGATAATATATCTTTTCTAAATTTAATAAGGATCTCAAAACATAAGAATTTTGTTGGCTTTCTCTAAAATTAAATATAAAAACAACTAACAAAGTCAAACTATAAGAAAGGAATATATTATATATATATGAAAAATATGTTGATAGAGGTGTTTCTAGTAGTGCTAACATCATTTTTTATTTTTCTATTTTTAAAAATGATCTCATGACTTAGCTTCATATAACTAGTAATATGTAAGGGCTTAATATTATAGGGTGGACTAATTGAGTGAGGGCACCTCATCCATTGAAGGCCATGAAATTCAAGTTCTTGATGTATATTAGGATACACACAATTGTATTTTCTAAGATAAATTTATAATTATATTATTTACGAATACAACCCATTATATATGAATATTATTATCCATAACATATTTATAATAACTTATTTATAATTTTCTATAAATCATAGAAACTCTTGTTAATAGTTATCTTCAATATACAGTTTCTCTAATTTGAATTAGTATAATTTAAATATAAATATTCTTTTCAACCATAAACTTCCTTATTTATCTTTATAAATTGATATATAATATGGATAAAAGTTAGTTCTTTTTATCATCATTATAATGTTCATGTGAGGAGGACCATTGGCCCTCATGGACCATCCATACATGTGCTTGTATATAATGTAATAATCATTTTATCTTAAACATATTTATGTTCTTGACTTTTATTTTATACAAGTATGAATACATTATTAGAAGTGAATATCTTGAATTTGTTTTAGTTATCCTAAATATATTTCATTTTTTAACATACTAATAGAGCTTCTTTACAAGTTTCTCATTTTTTACATTTCTTCAATTTTAAGATTCTATATTATTTCCAACATAATTTTTGCATTGAATGTGTCTTCTTATTTTATCTACACTTACGTAGCTCCATAGACAGTTTTAATCCATTCCTTTACATTCTTAGCATCGGAAGAAGGAAGATTCAATTTGTGTTTCATCATAAATGATGTTTTGGTGTTCCATTAATAGAGAGTTGAAATTATTTTTGCATATGCCAAAATGTTTTAATATATATGTAATGTTTTTTATAATAATTTTTCAATATTATTTTTAAATAATTTTAAAGTTATTTTATACATATATAATTTATTTGCTTTTAATATTATATTTTATTATTATTAAAAAAAAAATTAAAAATAAATAAAAATATCATAAGGTTTTTTTGTAGTCGTGTACAACCTATAGCTTTATTTGTTGTATTGATTTTCATCTCTTAAAATTTGTTGTGACCATCTCATTGTTCTCTTCTCATGGTGCCATCAAATAATTTTCAAATAACATCCCTCTGAGAACATTCAATAGCTTTCTTATCCACCCAAGATAATCCAATTACCTCTAGTTGCACTTCATCTACAAGTTAAATATTGTGTGATCTAAGTCCCTAACTATAAGGAATCATCTGTTTTAAAAAATTATAAACATATTTACATATATGCTTCCATTTGATATCATTGTGTCTTCACTACAACAACATTGTCATCTTTTGCATCCCTTCAATATAATATGTCTCATGTGGTATAATCTTGACTGATGAATCCCAAAGAATAAAACAAAAACTCATCTATGACTCTATGAACTTGTAGACAATCCCCTCAAACCCTTAGATATTCACTATTTATTTTTTTCTCCCTAATCTTGTTTTTCTCTATTGTTGTCTCCCACCATTTATATGGGATTCCTTATATGTAGGGCCATGACATGTTTTTCCAAGTATATTGAAAAAAAAGCCTTAGGATGGTCAAGATTGAACTTGACCATATCCAAGCCATTTAATTTTTCAATTGTGGCCATGTGCACCATATTTTTGTTAATATTTTTATTTGTTTAGATACAACACTTGTGTACCTTGAGCTCCTCCTCATATACCATTGTACTCTATTATGCATGCCTACATGGTCTGTGTTGAATTTAAAATTTAATGCACCCCTCTTAGCCCTTACATAGGAATTTCTCTACCCAAACTTATCTAGCAAGTATTATGCAGTATCTAGTGGCTTTGTGTAATTATAAGTATTAATGTGCACTATGTAATCCATACACTCTCTCAGTTCAGCCTATGTACTCTAGTCTAAGTGCAATCTTTAGTGACCTCTTATAGTATTTTGGTACCCATGTGCACTTTCTATTATGAATGTACCCTCTTTGGGTCCATACTGTCTCTAAGCACACCTTATGATCTATAGTACCCATATGGTATTTTGTGTCTTAATGTGGGATCTCATGAATAATTTCATGTTTTGGTACTGATGCACTTCCTAGTGACTAAATGTGTCCATGTTTTTTATGTGCTCTCTAATCACCTAACTATTTTGGGGCCATGTTCTTAAACACTTAAAAATAACACAACCTGTGCTACCAGAAGTTTTATTACACTTTATTCCATGTTTAACTGTTTTATATGACCACACTCTAAGCCCATGTTTTCAAGAAGTTGGGAATACCATAGGTTTTTTGTTACCCTAGGGTGCACACATGCATCTGATTATCTATGCCCAACTAGATCTAACTAAAAACATCATTTTTTACTAAAATAGATTTTGACAAACATATTTTTTTATATCTTTCAATTAAAGAATATGTCATCCTCAAAACATGACATAGTGGTAAAGACGTCACACCCACTTTGTGTAATTTGTTATGCTATCTAATCATTTTTTAATATTTTAGATATGGGTACACATGGTATGTCATTTTTTTTGGAGGCATATCAAGCATGGTTGTACTTAAGTAATGTTGTATACTTATTGATAACTTGGTAAAATTTTATATATAAACTTATGTAGTAGATTGGCTCCACTCAAGCTTTAAGAATCTAATATAAAATTTAAATATCCTAAGTATATATTTCTATGTTATGCATCCTATAGTTTCACATAGATCATCCTACTCAAAATTACTTTATTCTTAACTTGTAGGTTATAGTGGCATAACACCAATGTATTCTCATAATATGGAATGGCATCAATAAAGACATTTATAATATTTTCAATTGATTTTTACATATAGATAATGATATTTAAGACCGTTGCAATAATCTAAATAGATTTTCTTTAACTATTTAATGAAGTATAAAATCTCAAGTTTCATCTTAACCTAAGCCATTCATATGAACATTTTTGTTTTATATTTATACATGTGTACCTAGTATGGCCTATTTTTTTGGACACATATCAAAGTTTTTTTTTTTTAGTTGCTCACTTTATCTATGTTTCTTATAATGGGAGGTGTTTATGTGTTTTTTGAGCATGCCAATTTAATTCTTGAAATTTTTCAAATGTATTTATTTGACTATGCTTACTTAAGATAGTGTAGCCTTATTCATGCTCTCAATTTATAGATTACATATTAAGGGGAGATTCTATTTTATATTAGGACATACACTCTTATATTTTATAATATGCACTTATAAATATATTCTTTATCAATAAATCACAACATATTTTTGCATCATTTTCCATTACTTATTTTTAATTTATTTGTAAATAATAATATTTCCTTAGTGGTTCTCCTCAAATTAGGGATTGTCTAATTTGTGATGATATCCATAAAACATAGAGATTAATTCCAATCCTAAACCTTCTTATTTATATATATATGATATGTTTTAGGGTACAAGTGAAGTTTGGTTCATTGTATCAACATTATAATAATGTTTTGAGGAGGGACAATGGCCCACCTTTACATTCAAGCTTTGAGATAATTTGGTAGTCGTTATACCTTAAACATATATGTGTTATTTTATTTATTGATATAATATATGTGTGCACTATAGGTGAGTGTATTAATGTTGTTTAATTTATCTTAGACATATTACATAATATAACATAAGTGATGTGTGAGTTAAAACAAATAGGTGTATATATACACACAATATTTTTAAACTTTATCTTTAAATAACGCTTTCTCTCCTGTAGGAACCTATCAAGTTTCAATGTCTCTAGGTGCACACCTCAAAGGATGCAATAGGAAAGGGGTGGAAAGGCCATTGGTGCTTCAAATTTTTTTTGTTAACTATATCATACCTAAACCCATTAAAAATAACATTTATCCAATTCCCTAAGCAATTAACATTTAAAATAGACCCTAACTAAGAAAACACCCATTTTCTTGCTAAAAAAGGCTAGGTTGATCTTGTTACAAAATTTATGGCATAAATAAGTCATCCTATAAAACTTAGTTTGAGGTCAAATGGTAAAATTTTATAAAATAAGGTCATGATGGCTGGCTTTATTACCTAAAAATATAGAAGGGTTATGAGTTATCCACTACTATAAATACCACCTTCAATTCAATCCAAAGAAAGGAACATTTATTTTCACATTATTATAGCTCTCAATTCTACTAGATATACATTTGAAGGAGCCATTGCTTAGAGTTTGCCTTGGAGATAAGATAACTCATCTTGTGGGAAGTCTTGGATGAAAAGTAAGAGTCTTTTAACCTAGATTTGATTTCTATAGTGAGACTATTAAAAATCCATTAAAATCTATTGAAAATAACCATTATCCAAGGGGGAGATTGAGACTCGACAAGTTTGCTCAATGGTAAGTACCTCTAACTTTTGTTATTTCATTTGATAGATAGATATTGTAGAAAACAATAGGTTTGAATATTTAATTCTTTTATTAGACTATTTATATACTTAAACTTAGTATAACTATAGGGTTTTATTTGCTTGACATATTCCACCTTAGGTGATCTTGGCCCCCATTTATGCCATAATCCCTTAACTATTTTGTTTATTTTAATTATCTCTATTTATGTATTATTCTTTGATAACACTAAATTAGTTTTATTTAATATAATAAGACTTGGTGAAGGTTGTCACATAGTATTATTTTATGAGAGGTTTTGAAGCCCTCTCCTTTGATTTTATGTGATAAGTGCTACTTAGTTAGGTTTAGTAGATCTAATTTGGTCATGTTCCTTATATAAAATAATATTACAATAAATGTTAGTAGATTACTTTATCTAATCTTGGAATTAATAATTAGGATAAGTTATAGGTCTATCTTGATTTATTGCTATATTCTAGTGAATGCAAGATGAATATAACCCATGCATTTTAATTTTTCATTTACATTCAACTGGGTCACACTTGTTGACCTAGTTTTGTTCTCTATCGATAGGTTTTTAGTCACAAATAACAAGATCAAGATGGTTGATCATATTTATTTTATGCCAATCTTAAGTTTTATTCATAGCTAACAAGATTGAACTAGACAATCTTGCTCATTCTTTGCCAATATTAGTCTTTAGTCTAGCTAATAAGATTGAGCCAATTGATCCTATTCATTTTTTATGAATACTAGTCTTTAGTATAGAAAACAAGATCAAGTTAATTGATCATGTTCAACTCCTACACTTTTTGATTTTCAACTATGTCAAGTTTATTGACCTAGTTCATTTTCCACAGTTCTTAGTTTTCACTCTTTAGTTTCATCAAACTAAGTCGACTTGGTTGATTCTATTCATGTTTATTATAACCAACTTAGTACTTTAGTTTTATCAAAATTTCTTAGTTTCTAATTTATATTTTTAGTAAAATTACTTAGTACTTCAGATTTTCATGTTCTGATTTCCATTTTTTTAGTTCTTCAAAAGTTGTATCACATAGTCAACTAAGTCAACCATGTTGACATATTTATGTGTATATTTTTATTGAAAAATAAACTAAGCCAATCTAAATGACCTTGTTTATTTTTTTCCTATTTTTAAAATAAACTAGATTGGCCCACCCAACCTTGTTCTATTATGTTTACTCAAACTAGATCAGCCTAAGTGGTCCTATTTTGTGTGTTTTATTTTTTAGCATAAGCAAAGAAATTCAATTTCATTTCATTGTAATTAATTTTAATTAATTTGAAAAGATTTGGATACCTATTTATTTACTTTTATAATAAATAAAATAATTTTTGCTACTTTATTTCCACCTTTATTTTCACTTTGTCTTGATTTCCCTATAAAATGTATACTATTGGTTTTTAAATTACTTAGTTACTATCATTAAAGGCTACACAATACTCTATTTGTGGTCCTTGTGTGTGTGTGTGTGTGTGTGTGTGTGTGTGTGTGTGTGTGTGTGTGTGTATACGTATACATATACATATACATATACATATGTGTATATATATATGTGTATATATATATATATATATATATATATATATATATATATATATATGTATATATATATATATATATATATATATATATATATATATATATATATATATATATATATGTATATATATATGTATATATATATATATGTATATATATATATATGTATATATATATATATGTATATATATATATATGTATATATATATATATATATGTATATATATATATATATGTATATATATATATATATATATATATGTATATATATATATATATATATATATATATATATATATATATATATATATATATTAACGTGAAGGTATTTCCCCAATACTCATAGCAATAGTTTAAATCTAAACACATTCTTTAGTTTCAACATATGTCACTATATTTAAGAAATGCCTAAGATTTATAACCATTATATTGAACCTTAGAAATCTAACCATCTATTTGATATTTTGGTGCATAATTTATTGGTTAGTACTAAGAATCTACTTCCATCTTACCCTTGAAACTAAGTTTAGTGGTATATGGATAAGTTTTAATCCTCTATAGTTAGCCCTCTAAAACATTGGGCTGTCACTATCCAACAGATAATCAAGTATCTTTGGGAGGATACAAATCAATCAAATCCTTTTATTATATATACATGATATTATTTTCAAATAGTTATTTAATTGTACACTTCATTTATGATTGTTTATTGCTTCTTTCTTTTTTATTATAGACTATGTTGACTAGTCTACGAAGTGTGATTCCACTAAATTGACCAAAGTTAATTTAGTTTATTGTGTTTGAATAGAATAAGTCTATTGACTCAATTCAATTTTTTACATTATACTTATTTACCTCTATGTTTATACCATATCATCTAGTTTACAGTCAATAAATTATATAATTAACTAAGTCGACCAACTTGACTTAATTTGTTTTCAAGATTATTATTTCTCATGTCTTTCCAACTAAGTCGACAAGGTCGACTCACTTTAGTTTATAGACTATTATTTTTTGTATTTTTTCAACTAATTTGACCATCTTGAATTTTTCTATTCTCTATATTATTATTTTTCTTGTCATTCCAACTGAGTTGACTAGCTTAACCTAGTTTGTTTTCTAGACTGTTATTTTTACCATCTTTCCAACTAAGTTGACCATCTAAACTTAGTTTATTTTCTATATTTTTATCTTTCATGTCTTTATAACTAATTCAACCTATTTTACCTTGTATCTTTCTCAATTATTATTCCTACCTTTCTATGTGACTAAGTCCACCCTAGTCGACCTAGTTTTGTAAGTGATAAACTATGTTTTGATTCCTATTTTCTCTAGATTCTCTGACAACATTATGAAATCACCTCTTAAGATATTATTTGATAGTCTCAACACATTAAAATTATAAATGGGTGACTCTTTCTTACCTAACCTACCCACCCAAGATGTTATCTCCTCATGGTACAACTACTCCCAACCCTCACCTAAGTCAATGGAATGCAACATGGTCAACATTACTCAAAATGATTATATATACTAGGGTGGAGAGTAGTTGAACCTAAAATGAATGTTAATTTATCTAAAATTCATTACTTTATCATTGTGTTAATTGATATTAACATAGGTAATCCCCCCACCCCCAATATAAAATACTTCTCCTACCAATAATAACATTCCACCTCCTACCATTAGAATTCAAAATCCACCTATAGATACAACTCAAAATATAGTTCAGCTGGTTAAATAAATGAATGTTATGCAAACAACTAGCAATTCCCAAATGTTCCAAATGCAAAATCATATATTAAAAATGGAAAGTTAAACCCCTATTACAATGCCTCAAAATAATCAAAATTTTGTTCCCCCTCCTCTTAGAGATGCCAATGGGAATATCACTCCTCAACATATCATGCATAACAAAATGCTTCAACATATACAAAATGAACCTTTACCTACATTAATTATATCCATATAAATTGGAAACATCTCTCTAAATATTAAATATGATGCAACTAAAAACACTGTTATCTTTCTTAAAACATTTGGTAATTTTTATAAGGAATGGGTCTAAGCCAATGCATTTTCTACCATTAAAATTCTTGTAAAATATTTTTTGGAGATGTTTCATACTTGTATAATAAACTCCCCAAACATTCCATATTGAAACTAGAGGACCTCATCAATGATTTATTTAATTAATTTCAAAAAAATGATCTTCGTGAAAATTGGCTTAGTCTCTTCATCAATGCTAATAAATTACCTACTAAATATGCTTGGAATTTTATCAAAATATGGAAATAATTAGCTCATAAGACTGACCATAACATGAATGATGATAATCTTTTCAAACTTTTCATTATTGCTTTTCAAACCTCTCTTCAAGATAAGTAAAAATATTTTATCCTCAAACTTTTGAAGAGGATTTTGATCAAGCTAAAATATAATACTTCATTATGAATAGATTCAAACCATCTCATCATTCAATCAAGGAATATTTCCAAAATTCAACTAATGTAATAACCAATACAAATAATCTATCTAAATATCCTCGAACAAAAATGGGAGTGTTCAAATTTAATATTTAATATTCATCCTACCCAACCTTAATGGTCATATAAATGAATAAATATTTATCTCCATCTTATCCCTTCATCTATAACAATACTGCTACCCCATCATAGTACGATCCTAATATTTGTTTTTGGTTTCACATCAACATTGGTCATTCTCATGATACATGTCATGTGATTGTAAAATTTGTGGTTTCTTTCATGTTAGGATATTCCTTTGATCATGATGTTATGATCAAATTATGTCACCTTTATTATTTCAAAGATTCTCAAAAGATAAAAATTACCAAAACTACTACCCAAAAATCTCAAAAACGTTTTTTTGATCCCAATACACAACACTTTAATGAAAATGTTTATGCTATTGATACAGATAATGATCAATCTTATACAAATTTTCAATATGTGAACACAACAAAAGTCAATTATCATCCCAAACTTATTAAGAAAGACCCTATTATAAAACCTAAGAACCCATCTACTAAAGATTAACTAATTAAATATACTACAACTTTTGTGCCCTCATCTTCATAACCAACCACTAGTGATAATTTGTCTCCACTAGTGGAACCTCAAAGACTTCCAAAACATACCCTACTAATTAGCCTAAACCTCATACTCACTCTTATTCTAAATTTCACTAAAATTTATTAGATGAACTCCGTTATATGGCTTGTAAAATTCCTCTCATGGAATCATTACGAACTTCTCCTTATCATTAGAAGTTCCTTATGCAACAACTAAAATACATCAAATAACCTCCATCTAATTAACCTAAACTACATGTTGATGATTCTAAACCTATAGAGGTGCATGCTATTGAAGTAATTTCTTATACTATACCTCTATATAATTTCTTAAAAATGATATGATAAACAATGAAACTATATTTCATGTTGATGATCCACTTCTTTTTATAAAACTTGGCATAAATAATAATTTAATTAAAAAATTATTAGTTGATGAAGGATATGGTATCTTTGGTCAATTAAAAAAATTAGATATTCCAAATAAAATATAAAACAAACCTAACTCGCATGTTGTGTATTCAATAAAACCAACCAAAAACCTCTTGGTTGCATTTGGATTCGTCTTACCATTGGACCCAAAATAAATTTCACCAAGTTCATGGTTTTTAGTCTTATTTTATCTTATAACATGCTCTTAAGGCATCCATGGACTCATCGTATGTGAAATATTGCATCTTCTAGAAGCCAATGTATTAAATTCATACATAATGGGAAATTTACAAACATGAGGTTGATCCTATGAAGCATCCAACCTCCAAAAAACAAATTTTAATATTTTATTCTCACTATTTATCATATCAATAGTCCTCCTCTTCCTATATTTTTTAATATGCATTTATACCTACATATAACTCTCACATATTCAAATGATGATGCATTGAGTAAATTACAAAACATTTACAATACAACTTGATTACGTCCATATATCATAGAATGTCTCCCTCATTATCTTCTTCCACAAGATAGAACCATTCCCTTAGTAAATGATGCCACTGAGATTACTCCCCCATATAATACACATGAAACATCTTCTATAAAAGATAATTTTTTTGAAAATGCATATGGGGTTGATAAACTATTTCAAGATCCTTTCACCACATGTATCCTCTCACTTTTAGTAATATGGGAATATCCACTATAGATGTTCCTACTGAAACAAATACATGTCTTACATCTCCATCCTATGATAAGAAATGCATTATTGTGTTAGCTTAGTCACAAGATTTAAACATATTATCAAAAGACACTAAAAAAATGCATGCCTTCAATCATGATGTCCATGCCATTCACATATCCTCTGATAATGAAACAAAACCTAAAGGCTATATACCAACCATTATTTTTTTCTTTACTAAATAATCAATGGGTCATCCATGAAATCGACCAATCTAATATAACTCAACCCATATTTCCTGACCATATTGATTTGATCAATATAATGGATCAAGAATTATTACCACTAATAGATAATTTCAACCAAACCAATCCTATACCTATTATAAACAATTTGATCAACATTGATAGGACTAATTCTCCCACTATCTCATCATTGTATTTCATTGAACAGTATTATACCTTTACTCCTAAAATGACCTTAGATGCACAAGCTATAACTATTTAATAATCATAGAAATCAAGTTTTTGATATTGAAGTGGATGTAAAATATTATGGACCTTTACCTAAGCTCCCTATTGACAAAGCTATTTTAGAATTACTTCATTCTCATGAACCTCAACTTCCATGCCAACGTCATAAACTTGGTCACTTTTACAAAAAAAATCCATGTTTCAATAATTCTTTTTCTATTATATATATTAAAACACATCCCACTTCCTTGCTTCCTTCTTCTTGTTCCATATCATCTCCAAGATGAAAACAATATGCTTATTGAGGAAGCTGTTGCAATTAATTATGGAACCACTACTATTCCTTGACCTATTATTGTCTCCAACTAACTTCATCTAAACAAACATAACAATGTTAGTCTACTTTTCAATAAATACCATGAGGATCTTTTCATGGTCATATGAAGACATGCATGACATTGATCTTAGTATTGTGGTCCATAATATCACTACCTAAACTAATGTGAAACTTGTGCATCAAAATAAACATAAATTCCCTCCTGATATTTATACCTTATATCATCAAGATATCATCAAACCTTTAGATGCCAAATTCATCAAACCTATAGACTATTCTAAATGGGTATCTAATATTATTCTTGTACATAATAAAGTCACCATGGTTATTCATATTTGCATAGACTTTTATAATATTAACCTAGCATGTCCTAAATATAATTTTCCTCTATAATAAATATATGGCTTTGTTAATTCCTCCACCAGCTATGAAATGTTATTTTTCATGTATAATTTCTTAGGATATAATTAAAATTCATGTCTCCCAAGGATCAACATAAAACCAATTTCACAACTTAATGGGGAACCTATTGCTATGCTAAAATGCCTTTCAGTCTTAAAAATGTTGGTGCCACTTATCAATGTGAAATGACCCATATATTTCATGATCTCATTCATAAAAGAGTCAAAACTTATGTATATGATCTTATCACTACATCCAAACATCATGAAAATTAACTTCACGATCTTCTTATCATTTTTTTCATCTCATAAAATACAAATTTTGAATTAATCCTTACAAAAATGTTTGTAGTGTCACCTGCGAAAAAATCTTAGGATTATTAGTCTCTTTATGTGGATTGATGTATATCTTAATAAAATCAAATCCATTCTCAACATGCCTATTCCTCGTTCCATTCTATCTATATGAACATACCTTGGTAAACTCAAGGCACCTTGATGATTTATTTTCAAAATAGCTTATCATATATACTCAATTAGTTTCATTCCCAAGAAAGGTATTCGTTTGAAATGAATTGATTCATGTCAGCAATAATTTGAAAGTTCATGAAATAATCATTACTTCATACTCCCACTCTTCGACCACCTTCTAATGATCATCCTTTCATCTTGTACACTTCTTCTACCCCCATATCAGTTTGGGAAATTATTTCCCAAAAAGATGAAATAGGTCATATATATATATATATATATATATATATATATATATATATATATATATATATATATATATATATATATATATATATATATATATATATATATATATGATTTAATAGACTATTAGACATGTTAAGCCAAAGTCTAACATGATTGGCTTGCTATTTATGTTATAGTTGAAAAACTTTGGCATTACATGCTTCATCAAATAACTTATGTCATCATCCATTTAGATCCTCTTCATCATTTTTTCTCCAAATATTTATTACCTAGTGATATAATTGGAAAATGGATATTTATCTTGATGGAATTTAATTTGTGAATTATTATGAAAAAATCAATAAAAGGCCAAATAATTATTAGTCAACTTGTTATTAATCTTATACCAACCATCGGTCACCTTTAAGACACTCTTTTTAATGAAACAATCTTATACATTGAAGGTCTTAAAAAATCTATTTCAATTAAATATTATTTTCACAATTTTACATCTAACCTCAAAACACATAATCTTGATAAACTAGGCACCTCAGTTTCTAAACCAAAATCCAAAGTCATCATCAAAGAAATTGGGACACTCGATTTTGATGGTGTTAAATGTCTTCAAGGATTTGGGGCAAGATTTGTCCTAGATGATCCTCATGGAAAAATCATACCTCTCACTTTACAATTAACCTTTGACATTACTAATAACATGGTTGACTCTGAATCTCTCATTTTAGGCATGCAATCTACCATAAATTTAGATATCGCTTATCTACACACTTCAAGTGCCTCACAGTTCATATGTATTCATGTGAATGGTTATTATCAATGAAAAAGTGAAAATATTATTGCATATCATCAAATTTCCACCACTCTTACTAAAGAATTCAAATATTTCACCATAAAACCAATTCTATTAGTGAAAAATGCTATAGCCGATTCACTTGTTTCATCTGCTTTTCTTTTCCACCCTCATCAAGCCCTTCATGATTCACAGTTTATCATTAACACAAAAAATTAACCATCTTCATCACCAATGACAAATGACTATCTTATATGTCATATGAAGAATATCACTATTTGACAGAGCATGTGGTATAAGAATATCATTCAATTTATTGAACACCACACATATCCTCCTAACATCGACTCTCATGAAAAGAACCAAATTAAAAAAAAAACTTACAAATATGTCCTACAATGACATATTTTATTATCATAATGTTAAAGATACCTTTATCCATTATGTCACTCAATATGAAGTTCATTATGTTCTCTAACAAGTATATGGGGTAATTTTTAGTGGTCATTGCAGTGGACTTACTATAGCCTACAAATTCCTACACATGGGATACTTATAGACCATCATTGAAAAATATTTTATCAAATTCATTAAAAATTTTAATTTGTGTCAACTACATGGTGATCTTATTCACTCTCCTCCTACCAAGCTACAAATAGTAAAATCTCCTTGGCCTTTTCTCATGTGGGGATTATATCTCATTGGTAAATTACCTCACTCTCAAGACAATCACATCTTCATCCTTATAGCTACTAAATTTTTCAATAAATGGGTTAAATTTATGCCCTTTTTAATGTTACATGTATCATTAACTCCAAATTCATACTTAATCAAATCATTTGTTGCTTTGGATTTCCCCGCATAATTATATCCAACAATGGTGGGATTTCAAAAATAAAAATATGGAACATGTTAGGTGAATATTTTGTCATCAGCATACTGATGAGCAAAATAGGTCTGATTAACCATAGCAAGGAAGATTGGTTGGCCAAATGTGAAGGTTTACCACATCAAAAGGGGACAAATCTCTCCTCTCATCAAGGGGAGGTTCCCCTATAACTATGAGGATATATATATATATATATATATATATATATATATATATATATATATATATATATATATATATATATATATATATAATAACACTCAGGGGTAGGATAACACCATCCATCTCTCTTTTTTTAGAAATGATGTTCATAAATCAAAGGAGAAATCCTTATGAAATGACAGAAGGCACTCCTCTTCTTTCAGAAGTGTTGTTCAGCAGACAATAGGAACCTTTCGGGTAGTGACAAGTAACTATAATAGGGCGCAGTAACACATCAGGATGAAATGTAGCACAAAGTCTCCACCTCAACTGCCAATGAGTGAAATACTAAGGATAATGAGGGCACAAAGTCATCTCAAGATCCTTTACATAGAAATAGAAAGTAGACAAACTAAAGACAATTGTGGCAGCATAAAGTCTCTCCACAATTGGCTTCAAGACACCTTCCTGATTACTTTCACTAATTCTACTTATTTAATTAAATGGATAAAAAATGTATTAAGGAAATAGATAGAAGAACAATTTCCCCAACAACCAAGCTATTTCAGCACAAAGTCTGAAAAGTCACTTATTTTCTTATTCAAATAATGAAATATGATCAACAATTTGAGCTCAAAGTCTCATTAATGCCTTTCAATTTGGGTAGAGTTTTGTTTTTGATAACAGAGAGATCTCCTTAAAACAATAAGATAGAGTCCAATATATAGTGCTCCAAGAAAGACTTGGGTGCTTTGTTTCACAAAAATGGCCTATGATGCATTCAATGCCTTTAATGCATTTTAAATTCTGTCCATGGGCTATGCTGGAATCGAGTGTCGGTCTTAAATATGGGCTGCTTGATGTGTTTCCTGATGTGTGTGTAGTTGATCATTTGCTTTACTCAATGCAAAAAAATAGGCCACACCATTGAATGTTTGCGCTCTCTGATGTCCACCTGGTGGACTGCTTCACCTTCTAGAAACATATCCCATGCATGGATATTTCTAATCTTTCTCCATCGTTCCCCCTTTCCTTGTTGTATTTTATCCTTTTTTTATGATCTGATCTCTCAAGCTATCTATTTGGCTGGTCATTGAATTTTTTCATAGGGTCTGCGCCATATTTGAAAATCAATAGATATATCGTTATCTTAAATTTGACATCTGTAGGGATGTCAATGGTTGTTTATTGTTTAAACTATATTGAACCATGAAACTTTGAACCTTTGAAATTTCATTAGTTTAATAATTCAATGGTTCAAGTGGTCTTTACTGGTTCCTTGGTTCAATCACCTCCTTGGTTCAATCGCTTCCCTGGTTCAATCGCTTCCTTGGGTCAATCACTTCCTTGGTTCAAGCACTTTCTTGGTCTTTGATTGAATCATCCCTTGTCTTTGAACCAATGTTCTCTACCCTTCACAAGGGCAAATGCCCTTAGTTCACTGCCCTCCACAAGGGCACTTATTCTTTCAGCTTTGGGGCACTCCTTTGAACCATCCACACTGAAACTTTGAACCTTTGAATAAAGGATGAACCAATGAACTGATTGAACCTTGAGCCAAAAGAGTTCAAAGGTTCATAGGTTCAATGGTTCAAAGGAAGCTCCAGACAAAGAGCAAGAAAGTGATTGAACCATTGAACCTTGAACCAAAATGGTTCAAGGTTCAATGGTTCAATCACTTTCTTGCTCTTTGTCTGGAGCTTCCTTTGAACCATTGAACCTATGAACCTTTGAACTCTTTTAGCTCAAGGTTCAATCAATTCATTGGGTCATCCTTTATTCCATGAATCCATTATTTTTATAAGTCCCTTTGAAGACTTAAAATTCCTTCAAATTTATTTCTTTGGAACACCTCGAAGGGAAGGTGTCCCTTCAGGCTTCAAGAAAGGTCCATTTTGCTCATCACCTACCCTCCGCAAGGGTACTTGGCCTGTGGGCTTTGGGGCACTCCTTTGAACTAACCACTTAAACTAATTGATTGAACCTTTGAACCATTTTGGTTCAAGGTTCAACAGTTCAATCGCTTTCTTGTGTTTGGCTCATTCACTTGACCACTTGAACCAATCACATTGAACTAACTTTGTTGAACCTTTGAACCATTTTAGTTCAAGGTTTAAGGGTTCAACAGTTTAATGGCTCAACGGTTCAAGCCTTCTTCTTTTTGTTAAGTCTTTTGAAGCCGTTGAACTTGCTAAAGCGGTTGAACTTTGAACTTTTGATGAAGTGCTTAACTCTTTAAGCTTGCTGACATCATTGAACCCTTGAACCCGTTGAACTTTTGAACCTTTGAAATCTTTTGGTTCAAGGTTCAATGGTTCAATGGTTAAATCCTTTGTTTGAATCTTGCTAATGAACCTTTTGTTTGAACATTGGCATTGAACCAACCTTGAAATTGCCTAAGTGTTGAGAGCTTGCTTCTTTCCTGCAGAGTCCATAGAAATGAACCTGCAGAGTTTGTAGAAATGAACCTGCAGAGTCTGTAGAAATGAACTTGCAGAGTCCATAGAAATGAATTCATAGAACTGGAAAATTCCATAGAAATGAGTTCATATACTCCTTCGTATGAAGTCTGTAGAACTGAGAAACTAACCTCTAGAGTTCATACAAATCAGCCTACAGAGTCCATAGAAACTACCCTATAGAGTCTGTAGAAATGAGCCTTTGGAGTCCATTAGCTAAAAAAGCTTGAAAAAAATGAGAATTTGAATGCCCAGAATAATTTTTGAAAACTGAAGAGGCAATTTTGGCCTGCAGGACCAAAATAATTCATATGTTGTCCCAAAAATGAGTGACAAATTTTGGGAACAATAGCTGGATCCAGTTGGGGAACTTCTTTCAGTTGAAGACTTAGAACAGCTGAGGGAAGTAGAAACTAGAATCTCCAATGCCTTGAAGTTTGTCATTGGGCTATGGAGTCATGATATCTAAAAAGAAAGGTGCCAAAAATGAAAATGAAAATGAAAAGCACAAAATAGAACTAAAGACTATACAAATATACATATGTATAGATGATCTTATCTGATATCTCAAGGATTGAAGTGCTTCAGATATTGCCCACTATGAGGCAATGAAAAGTGTATGCCATGTTGATATTTTAGCAAGATAAATGGGCCTCTCCATAGGGAATCAAATTTCCCATGCATTCCCTTTGGTTCTCTTCTCTTATCCCATAAGAGAACTTGATCGCCAATCTAGAAATTATAGGATTTTGCTTTTTGGTCGAATAGTTTATTCACTAGACTTTGATACGTAGCAATTCGGTCCACCACCATAGTTCACTGTTCATTCAGCTCAGTTAAGCACATGATCCTCTTGTCGATGGAGCTTTCATATGTCTGATCTTCGACCACCTTTGCCAATTTCAATGTTGATAATTCCAGGGTGATTAGCATCTTGGCATTGAGACCATACAGAAGTTGGAAAGGTGACATACCTATCACCCTTTTGGACATAATTCTATCTACCTATAAAGCATCAAACAATGCTTTGTGCCAGGTTCATTGGTTGTTATCTACCAGCTTCCTGATGATGGTCACTAGGTTCTTGTTGCTTGACTCTGCTTGGCCATTTCCTTATGGAAAATAATCAGAAAAGTGGGAGAGATTAATCCCATAATAAAAGTATAACTGATTAATCTCATGTGAAGAGAAATATGTTGCATTGTCGGTCACAATCTTGGCTGGGATCCCAAACCTGGAAATGATGTTCTCCTTGAGAAAATTGCATACTACTTCTGAAGTGGCATGCTTGGCTAGAATAGATTTCACCCACTTGGTGAATTAATTTGTGGCTATGAGGACATAATCATGTCCAATGCTCAAAGATGAGTTTACAGTGCTAATGAAATAAATCCCCCATTCCTGAAATAGCTCTTCTATTACTACTGGCTTGAGAGGCAATGCAGCCAATTTGGGTCTTCCAATGAATTGTTGACACAGTTCACGTTTACACATCCATTTGTATGCATCTTGAAACAAGGTAGGCCAATAATACTTGGCTTGTAGAATCTTGTGGGTAGTTACAGGTGTAAAAAAATGTCCTCCATAGGCCAGATTATGGAAGGATTCTAGAAGTTTGTTCTACTACACTTTATCCACGCAGCGAAGGAATACCCTGTCAAGGTTCCTCTTATACATCCCATTGTCCCACAGGACAAAGTTGGTAGCTTTCAACTTGACAGTTCTCCTTTATTTATGAGACAGTTGAGCAGGATATTCACCATAGGTGAGGAAATGAGCAATATTCAAATACCACTCATCCGTAGTAGTGACAAAGAGAACTATTGGTGTGTCTCCCACTTCTATTTCTTCATGATTTATTTGTTAGGAACCCGTGGAAGCACAATTGATTACCATATACAAGCAACTTAAGATGCAGAATTAACCAGAAGTAACAAGTAACTAGAAACCAGAAACAACACAAAATATGAGAGACAATACACAACTTGTATTAATACTCATCCAGAAAAGAATACAATAAAGAAGATGCCACTTCTTCACACCTCTCAGAGGCTTCCCACACCTCAAGTGTACAGTACTTATTTCCTAAAATCTCTCTCTCTTATGGTCCCAACACACAACTCAAACACAGAGTTGGTGTTCACCTCCAACCAGTCAGTATCCACTACTACCAGTACACCAGTGCTCCATGCACTCCACAAGTGCTCCATGCACTCCAAGTACAAAATCATACTTCAAGTAGATCTCCCCTAAAATACAAGAACCTGCAACCTAAATGATCTTACTTATGAAAGGAATTGCCTTGCTTTCCTCTCTTGCTCTAGACCGAGTACACACCGTACTCCAAGTAGATCCTGCCTGATCCTGCTTTCTGTTGTGTTGCTGTCACCTTGATTCTGCTACCACCTACAGATCAACCTAGTTCTACACACCTACAAACCTTAGACCTTGCACACACATACACCTATAGATCAATGATCTTACTTACCATGTAGATCTCCAAATGTGGCCTTGTACACCTGCTGACCAAGATCCTACATACATGAAGAACCCTTCTGATTCTCCAAAACCAGCACCCACACTTGGCACTACTGTGGAACTAAGAGGAACACCCTTGCTCACTTCACACACAGAAGGAGCTAACTTTGCTCAACTCAAACTAGAACACCTTTACAATATACCCTATGAGTCTCTTAAATAGATCTCATGCAAACACTAATTAGACATCTAATTACAGTAATTAGATTCGCAGCTTTAAGTCTAAAATTGGCTCTTAACATGCAAACACTCGATTCATTAACAAATTGTCCATAACACTCACAGTTCTGAACCACATAGGAAACTGACGTCGGTCCCTGTCAGGTTGGAGATGATCGACGTCGGCCGATACCTGACTGATGTCAGTTGCCTTTTCCACTGTATATGACTGATGTTGGCTGATCAAATCGATGTTGATTACCCTACAACTTAGCAACCTATCAAAAACCTCCTCCATGTCTGCAACAGTGAAGCTTTTAGCTCCGCAACCTAACAATCTCCCACTTGGAGATAAACAGCTGCACTTTACCTGTCCCTATACACTGTCTAATCTGTTTCCTGGCTTGTATCCCTCTTCAAGATCAATCTTGAAGACCACCCACCACACAACTTGTGGTGCACCTCCTGTCATCCAAGTAACCTACCACATCTGGACCTACAAACCCATGTAGTGAAGTCCTGACCCTGCATAACATGTATACCTGCAGCTGGTCCCTCTCAAATACCTGAGAACCCACTTCCCTGAATTGGCTCCTAACTCTCTGACAACACCCGTTGCTTGGGAAAACTTAGGTCTATACCAGACCTCATGTGATTTCAGACACTAAATTGTCTAGCCCTTGGTGTGCTCCAATTCTACATCCTATTAATTGAACCTCACCAACACCTGATTCACATCAGCTCCCACTGGAGACAAAATCAACCTGTGATCTTCCATGTCTCTCATGCCAAATAATTTCACTACTCCAAATTCCTCATGACATGCCACTGAACTAACCTTACCTTTAGCTTAGCAAAACCCTGTATGTCCAAACCTACTAGCTAGCATACCATCCACATACAGTAACAAGATAATGTAGCTATCATCATCCACCTGGTAAGACAAACACAATGGTTACACTGACACTGACTAAAGCCCTGCTTTGTCATCCACTTGTCAAAACCTATACCATTATCCTATAGCTTCCTCAAGACCATATGACCTAGCCTTCCATCTCACGTATCCATTTTCTCTATTCTTTAACCAAGGTATCCATTCGTCTCAGTGCTTTCATACCGGCTAGCAACCCTACTAAATCTCCCGTTTGATCTTGCATCCTGTTCATGCCATGCTCCCACTGTTTCTTGGATCCTTCCTACTCTGCAGTCATCAACTAGTATAAAGAAGAGGAACAACAAATTTGAGGCTTACTTACCCTTTTAGTCCTCCCCATGAGTGTTTGAGACTCCTTAACAGCTTGCTATCCACCCAAAATCTGTCTCAGTGACCGACCTGTCATGTCCCCTTTTTCATGGACATTGACAGGCTTGATGATTAGCCTATTATGCGACCTTCGTAGCCTGATTGGATGGATAGAGGGTCATGATGGAGATTGGCTTGGCTTTGATTTATAGAATTCCTATAGTTGGCTCTCATTCAGGTTATTTCAGACACATTGGGCCTGAGCTCCTATTATTTAGGGATATTTGACATACAGCGGAGCACCCTTGTTTTGATATGGTCATGTGCAGAATCACTCCCTGATTCCCCAGCTTCAGACGGTTTAAGGATCCGACATGTATTGAGGGAGATATTAATATTTGATTGATTTAATCAAATATTAATTATTTGGTCTAATTTTAAATGAGATATTAATTAATTATTAATTAATTAATTATTTGGTCTAATTTTAAGACCCAAGTTCTAATTTGAGGAATTCTAATTTTAGAAGCCCAAGTTCTAATTTGAGGAATTCTAATTTTAGAACCCCAAGTTCTAATTTGAGGAAATCTAATTTTAGCAAGCACACCTTTGGAAGGGTATAAGAGTTCTCATGTGAGAGAGTTTGTATTATGAATTGATTATTGACTTTGATATTGAAGAAATTCTTCTGTGAAGACTGAGCCAAGGGTTCCAGGATTCCATCTGCAGTGGAGAACGTCAACTCTTCATTGTGTGCAATTTAGAGGCTGTGAGATATCAGCGGATTTACTGCCAAATTGAGAGATAGCTTCATACAGGAGTTATCACAGATTTCCATTAGCATTGAAGAACGTCAACTCTTCATTGTGTGTGATTCAGAGGTTGTGAAAGATCAGCCGATCTATTGCCAAATTAAGAGATAACTTCATACAGAAGTTATCACAGAATTCCAGGATTGAGAGATAACTTCACTCAAAAGTTATCACAGTATTACAGGTATTTCTGAATTTAGTTTTTGATACAATAAGTTATACAGATAGAGATCTTCTGTGTTAGAATTGTATATTCGTGAGATCATCAGGTTGTTCAGCTATCAGGGGTTAAGAACAGACAGGTTGGCAGCCATACCCAGTCCGTACAGGTCCGTACAGATCCACATCAGGCACCGACCTCGACAGAGAGAGCTTCCGATGACCGACATCAGTCGACTTAAGACCGACATCGGTAGAAAGCCGACCGATAGCGACCGACGTCGGCGAGATATCGACCGACGATGGCATCTGTGTGTCGACACAGAAAGGCCGAGACCCTTCAGATTCAGATTTCACTCCCAGATTTGCAAAGTCAGGGTTTTCAATACTGTATTTCATGTTTTATATGCATAAGAGAGGACTATAATTGTAATAGTTTAGAAGGACATCTTTTGTAATCATCTGAATGAATGATAAGAGCTGTGATTTGTTTATGCATACTTTAATCTATTCTACAGTTTGTATCTGTGATCAGAGCTTTATGAATTTATATATTCCCTGTTTGAAGGGGATATTACAGTATTTGCTATATATTAGAGTTGTGTAGAGAGAAAAAGAGCCCCTAAGTAAGGGACATCACAGTGGTATTAGAGCTTAAAGAGTATATATATTCCCAATTGGTTGGGGATATCACAGTGGTATCAGAGCTTTAGAGTATATATATTCCCAATTGGTTGGGGAATCACAGTGGTATCAGAGCTGTTTGAGTTTCAATAGTCCCTACTGGTTGGGGATATCACAGTGGTATCAGAGTTGTTTGAGTTTCAATAGTCCCTACTGGTTAGGGATATCACAGTGGTATCAGAGCCAAATTCCTGCCATCCTGTTGGGCATATCATAGCTAATGTCTTGCCATCCTATTGGGTAGTTGGGTAGATTGAATCAACGAAGTATCCATGATGTCTTCAAGTACTCAAAAATAGTGGGACAAGGATATGAAGAAGCTGAAACAAAGTTTGAACCAGTTGGTTGAAACCCAGAGGAGGATGAATGAAACTCTTTCAGATCCTACATTTGAAGAGAAATTATCACGGTATATGGCATCCATTCGTAAAAGGTCCACATCACAAAATAGAACGAAGGAGAAACAAGAGGTCTCAACAGTGGTTGAGGGCAGCGCTACACCAATTGTTAGACATGTGGATGAGATTAGTCATGGGGATTTAGACTCTCAGTTAGTTGCAGAGGATGTGGGAGCGGGAGATTGTGATGATGAGATAGTTTCAGCAACAGTTTCTTCAGAGTTAGATGAGGATGAGTCCGATGCTTGCACTCAGAGTGTACAGGTGTGCTCAGGTGTTAGTGCACTGAGGGTTGATGATCTCTTAGTTATGATAGAGATTGTAGAAGAGTCTCAGGATCTGATTATTGTAGAAGATACTCAGGAGGATGCAGTGGACAATTTTGAGGACTTAGTTTCACCAGCCATTTCTCTCAGTATGGAGGAGTTAGACCGTGATGCTATAGTTGTTGATACTCCGTATGTTGATTTGAGCTATGGAGTTGATTCACAAAGTATGGATGGTAGTACTCCAGAGATCAGTGATTTTGAGTCTACTCTTTTGGACCATGCATCAGAGGAGGATTGTAGGAGACAGTCTAGCCAGTGCCACCATGTGTCTAGTCAGCTAAGAGTTAGTGAGCGAGACATTGCTACCGCTTGCAAGCATTTCGATGATGCTCGTCAGTTGTTAGCAGTTTATGTATGGGGTTCTCCTACTAGCATCAAGCAGGGAGGTAGTTATTTGTCCTTGACAGAGATCCACTCTTTATCGGAGGCTATCCAGATTCTGAGACAGGATTATATGCAGTTGGTCGCTGACAGAGATTATCTTATGGAGTGGGTTAGCATAACATATGATGCATTGTTGGTCGAGGAAGATAAGGTGAGTGAGCTTACTCAGTAGCTAGAGGTGACTTCTGAGATTCTTGAGACTACGCAGTTAGCTTATGAGGAGTCACAATTTCATTTGGCTGAGATGACCATGGAGTTAGAGCATTTACGGTCTTCACCAGCCCCAGACTCTGAGGTTAGTACATTGAGTGTTGTTGGTGAGTACGTTCCTATAGTTGTAGCTGAGGAACATGTTGTTGAGGCTGACACACCAGTTCAGGATTTGGGAGTACCTAGTTTTGATGAGTTTGGGATACCTCTCCAGATTGATTCTTCTCACACAGATGACAGTGTGGTCCAGTTGATTGTGCCACCTTTACAGAGAGATCAATTGTGGTGTGTGGGGGAGTACGTTGATGCTTCCACATATAATTTTTACTGCACGGAGTCATTCATGGAGTATTTGCTGGATAGTGCAGGTGTTCATCTGGATTCGCATAGGGTGACAGAAGGTGTTCTCATCCAAGGTACTAGTGCTATTAGCAGATTGGGTGGGGAGATTATAGGGATCCTATCTACTATGCTACCTCACAAGGATTTTGAGGTGGGGTATGCTCATTATTCTTATTTTGACCTAGAGAGAGAAGATTTGATTTCACACAGGTATAGATTGGCTCCAATTTCTTACCATCCATTAGGGGACGAATTGGCACCATCTCTTGCAGATGGAATTGGCAGTCTGAGTTGTCCATTCTACTTGGGTTATGATGCTTCGAGAGTTTGGTTCTCATGTGTTTTTGACTATGGAAGTTGTGCTCTTAGAGTTTGGTTGAGTTGCATTCACCAATTTGATTATGGGTTCCTCTTTGTTCTACTTCTGTTGATGTTGCAGGTACTTGCATTGATTCATAGCAGTGCAGAACATAACTACATTTGGGATCCAGGTGGATCGAGTGGTTCATTGTTCTGAGATTGCTTGGGGACAAGCAATTTTTGGAGGGGCGGATTGTCATGTCCCTTTTTTCGTGGACATTGACAGGCTTGATGATTAGCCTATTATGTGACCTTCGTAGGCTGATTGGATGGATAGAGGGTCATGATGGAGATTGGCTTGGCTTTGATTTACAGAATTCCTATAGTTGGCTCTCATTCAGGTTATTTCAGACACATTGGGCCGGAGCTCCTATTATTTAGGGATATTTGACATATAGCGGAGCACCCTTATTTTGATATGGTCATGTGCAGAATCACTCCCTAATTCCCCAGCTTCAAATGGTTTGAGGATCTGACATGTATTGAGGGAGATATTAATATTTGATTGATTTAATCAAATATTAATTATTTGGTCTAATTTTAAATGAGATATTAATTAATTATTAATTAATTAATTATTTGGTCTAATTTTAAATTAGATATTAATTAATTATTAATTATTAATTAATTGGTCTAATTTTAAGACCCAAGTTCTAATTTGAGGAATTCTAATTTTAGAAGCCCAAGTTCTAATTTGAGGAATTCTAATTTTAGAACCCCAAGTTCTAATTTGAGGAAATCTAATTTTAGCAAGCACACCTTTGGAAGGGTATAAGAGTTTCTCATGGGAGAGAGTTTGTATTATGAATTGATTATTGACTTTGATATTGAAGAAATTCTTCTGTGAAGACTGAGCCAAGGGTTCCAAGATTCCATCTGCAGTGGAGAACGTCAACTCTTCATTGTGTGCAATTTAGAGGCTGTGAGATATCAGCTAATTTATTGCCAAATTGAGAGATAGCTTCATACAGGAGTTATCACAGATTTCCATTAGCATTGAAGAACGTCAACTCTTCATTGTGTGCGATTCAGAGGTTATGAAAGATCAGCCGATCTATTGCCAAATTGAGAGATAACTTCATATAGAAGTTATCACAGAATTCCAAGATTGAGAGATAACTTCACTCAAAAGTTATCACAGTATTATAGGTATTTCTGAATTTAGTTTTTGATACAATAAGTTATATAGATAGAGGTCTTCTGTGTTAGAATCGTATATTCGTGAGATCATCAGGTTGTTCAGCTATCAGGGGTTAAGAACAGACAGGTTGGCAGTCGTACCCAATCTGTACAGGTATGTACAGATCCGCATCAGGCACCGACCTCGGCAGAGAGAGCTTCTGGTGACTGACATCGGTCGACTTAAGACCGACGTCGGCAGAAAGCCGACTGATAGCGACCCACGTCGGTGAGATATCGACCGACGATGGCGTCTGTGTGTCGACACAAAAAGGCTGAGACCCTTCAGATTCAGATTTCACTCCCAGATTTGCAAAGTCAGGGTTTTCAATACTGTATTTCATGTTTTATATGCATAAGAGAGGACTATAATTGTAATAGTTTAGAAGGACATCTTTTGTAATCATCTGAATGAATGATAAGAGCTGTGATTTGTTTATGCATACTTGAATCTATTCTACAGTTTGTATCTGTGATCAGAGCTTTATGAATTTATATATTCCCTGTTTGAAGGGGATATTACAGTATTTGCTATATATTAGAGTTGTGTAGAGAGAAAAAGAGCCCCTAAGTAGGGGACATCACAGTGGTATCAGAGCTTAAAGAGTATATATATTCCCAATTGGTTGGGGATATCACAGTGGTATCAGAGCTTTAGAGTATATATATTCCCAATTGGTTGGGGATATCACAGTGGTATCAGAGCTGTTTGAGTTTCAATAGTCCCTATTGGTTGGGGATATCACACGACCTCGATCACTACATAGTCTGCATCTGATCGACGTCAGTTCCATGCAACTGTCCAGGTCATCGACACCAATTATCCTACCGACATCGTTCTCCACCTACCCGACACCACTGACTCCTCTGGTCTGCACATGACTAACGTCGGCACCTATCTGTTCGATGTCAGTTACCTTTGATCGATGCTAGTACCTATGTATGCCTATGAGTGATGAATTTTTACCCGTGAGCTCTCCATGGATCAAAACCCTATCCAAACCACCTTGCTCAGAGTTATCTAGACTCATCCATTGATCTCTGTTCGTCATCTCCTCCAACAACACCAAGGCTTTCCAGTTCTTAAGTTTATCAAACACATCTATCCTCCGCTTAAGAACATGCATCTCCTTCTTGCTCATGTGACCAAGCCTACAAAGCCACATCCTTGCAACAGAAGAAGAATCAGTAATATAAGTAGATAGATAAATGATACCTACTTTCTTACCACCCATTAATTCAAGTGCATCTGCTGTGAGAGTTCTTGTGCATCTCTCATCACCCAACTTTCCTGAAGCAATTAGCCACATCTTCAAGACTAGGACCTGCATGACCTTCTTCAACACCCATGTGTTGGCCGCCTGTAATTTTAGCAACACTTCCCCTTTTCCAACAATCTGACAAGGCTCACCAACCCCTCTACTTGGGGCTACATGGAAAGAGGCAACAAAATCTATTAACCAAGATTCAAATTTATCCAGAGCATCCTGTATAACAACACCTACAACATCTGCTTCTTCATGTTGATCTGCTACCAACCAACAATATTATTTTACCTGCTCTTTCTTTCCATAACACCGTAAGTGACCATTCATGCTATTCAGTTTCTCCATTCGTAGCTTACTTTCTTTTGCCATTGCTATACTCCCACTCAATCAGAATCCCCTGAGAGTGACCTGTAACCAAACACAAAACCTGCTCCCTGCAACCTTAGCTCTGATACCAACTGTTAGGAACCCGTGGAAGCACAATTTATTACCATATACAAGCAACTTAAGATGCGGAATTAACCAGAAGTAACAAGTAACTAGAAACCAAAAACAACACAGAATATGAGAGACAATTCACAACTTGTATTAATACTCATCTAGAAAAGAATACAATAAAAAAGATGCCACTTCTTCTTCACACCTCTCAAAGGCTTCCCACACCTCAAGTGTATAGTACTTATTTCCTCAAATCTCTCTCTCTTACGGTCCCAACACACAACTCAAACATAGAGTTGGTGTTCACCTCCAACCAGTCAGTATCCACTATTGCCAGTACACTAGTGTTCCATGCACTCCACAAGTGCTCCATGCACTCCAAGTACACAATCGTACGTCAAGTAGATCTCCCCTAAAATGCAACAACCTACAACCCAAATGATCTTACTTATGGAAGGAACTACCTTGCCTTCCTCTCTTGCTCTAGACCGAGTACACATCGTACTCCAAGTAGATCTTGCCTGATCCTACTCCCTGTTGTGTTGCTGTCACCTTGATTTTGCTGCCACCTATAGATCAACCTGGTTCTACACACCTACAAAACTTAGACCTTGCACACACATACACCTGTAGATCAATGATATTACTTACCATGTAGATCTCTAAACATGGCCTTGCACACCTACTGACCAAGATCCTACATACATAAAGAACCCTTTTGATTCTCCAAAACCAGCACCCACACTTGGCACTACTATGGAACTAGGAGGAACACCCTTGATCACTTCACACACAGAAGGAGCTAACTTTGCTCAACTCAAACTACAACACCTTTACAATACAGCCTATGAGTCTCTTAAATAGATCTCATGAAAACACTAATTAGACATCTAATTATAATAATTAGATCCATAGCTTCAAGTCTAAAATTGGCTCTTAACATGCAAACACTCCGTTCATTAACAAACTATCCGTAACACTCATAGTTTCAAACCGTACAAGCGATCGACGTCGGTCCCTATCAGGCTGGAGATGACCGACGTCGGCCGATGCCTAACCGATGTCAGTTGCCTTTCCCACTGTATATGACCGACGTTGGCTGATCAGACCGATGTCAGTTGCCCTACAACTTAGCAACCTCTCAACAACCTCCTCCATGTCTGCAACAGTGAAGCTTTTAGCTCCATAACCTAACATTATTTCTTCTGGTATGTTGTCAGTAATTAATTGGTAGAGACCCCTTCCTTACACTAGTTTCATTGGTTTGATAACTAGATCAAACTCCTAGATTTTAGCAATCCAATTACCCCTTTTTATTCTAAACTCTTGCTAAGTTAATATGGACTTGACTATTGCATCAAGAACCAGGGCAATAGTGTGTGAATTTAAGATGTAAAAATGGAAGTGCTTTACTACCTTTACCATTGCATAAGCATGCTTCTCTATATTTGAATATTTCATTTCATGATATTTGAGAGGATAGGTCATGAAGGATATGGGATATTCCACACCTTCTTCATTCTGTTAAACTAGAATTGCTAAAAGTGTGTGCTTAAATGCAAAACTATACATTATGAAGCCTTTGGTGTAATTTGGACAAACTAGAGTTGGGGCATGGGCCACAACTATCTTGATGTTTTGAAATGCTGACTTGCCTTCGTCAGTCCAACTGAAAGTGGCTTTTCCCTTCATCATGTCCACAATGTGGCGAGTCTTCTTAGCAAACTCAGGAATGAATCTTCGTAAAAAATTCACCTTTCTAAAGAAAGAATGAACTACAGGCTTACTTGTGGGTAGAGTAAGCTCCTGGATGGATTTAACTCTCTTTGAGTCAATCTTTATGCCTTCTTAGGATACAATGTGTCCGAGAAGTTTCCCTTCTGTTACTCCAAAAATAGACTTCTTGGGGTTTAGATAAATGCCATTCGAGCAACATTGTTCTAACACTTGTTACAAATGGTGCACATGATCAGGATGATGCTTGGAAAATACTATTAAATCATCAAGGTATACCACAATGAACATACCCATTTCATCTTTGAAAGCAATGTCCATTGGTCTCTAAAAAGTGGCACCAGCATTTATCAGACCAAATGGAATTCTTTGATATGCAAAGGTGCCCCAAGGTGTGGTGAAGGCAGTCTTATGTTGGTCTGCTTCACTAACTTCCACTTGATTGTAGCCTAAGAAGCTGTCTAGCATTGATAACATCTCTAAACTAGTCATTGTCTAAAGGACTTGATCCATGATGGGCAGAGGGTGATTATCCTTTAGGGAGGATTGATTCAAATTCCTAAAATCTATGTAGAGGTAAATTTTGCCATTCTTTTCCTTACAGGAACTATGTTGGCAATTCATGTGGAATGATGGATTGGGAAAATTATTCTAGCGTTTAGCATTTTTTATATCTCAAACAGACTAGTACTTGATATCTTTGGATTATACTACCAAGATTTCTGCTTGTAAGGCACCGAATCATCTTTGAGAGGAATTTCATGGTGAATTTTCTCAGGCCTGAGTGACTTCAGATCATCATAAGAGTACACCAAAACATCCATTTAATGGCAAAGTAGGTCAGTAAATTTGAGTTTATCCTCTAGAGTACAACACTTCCCAATGTTCATCATCTTGGGATTTTCCTTGGTACCCAAATTTATCTGATCAAACCCCTAGAAGGAGCTTGAATCCATTTGTTGCTATTTGATGAACCTATCATGCTTGTCAAATAGTTTCTCAAGAGAAACCAGTTCTTTGGGAATTTTATTCCCTTTTAGCTGTAGGAATTCTTCACCTACATCTGAATTCATTTCAGGAGCTGAGTCAAGTTTTTAGAGTTTACTGCCTTCGAAGTGAAGCTATTCAAAGCTATCTTTTTGTTCCAAAAAGGTGATGATTTGGTTGTCTCCATTGAACACTTTCCAATGATTGGCATTATCAGGCACACTTGGTCAAAAGACCAATTCAATAGTGTACCTATTTCCTTTGAAGTCTGGGTGAGGAACTAAGAGAGTTTTTGAAACAGTGAGTGCATCAGCTCGGTCATTGAATTCCTTGGGTATGGCAGAGATGTTAAAAGTATCAAAGCTTTCAATTTGATCCTAGACTAGATTGTGATAGTGCCATAATATCTCTTTTTTGGTTTGATACAAGTTCCTTACCTGACAAACCACCAGTTTAGTATCTCCTTTGGCATGATGGAGTTTGATGCCTTTATCTCGAGCAGCCTTCAATCCAAGCAATAGAGATTTGTACTCAGTTGTGTTGTTGGTGTTGCTGAACTGCAACTTGTATGAAGAAGGAAAAATATCTCCTTGAGGAGATATCAACACAATCCCAACCCCCGATCTGGTAGAATAATTGTTGCCATTGAATTCCAAGATCCAAACATCATCAAAAATTGATCTATTAGATTTTCCTTCATTAGAGAGGGAAGATCCTTTTTCATCTATAATGCACCTTACCAATTCTTCTGATGTCTCATCTGAGTCAATTCTTGGATCACCACCTACATGACTTTCATCTTCTAAAACATGAATATCCTCTGTGGTTAAGAAGTAATTACCTATGCCTAAAAATTTAAACAAAATTTGAGCTTTAGGGGCTGATGTCTAAGAGACAACATATTTTTATTCCTTTTTAGGAAGTAACCTCTATATGATGCCTTTGATAGGGATCCTCACTTCAAATAGGTCCATGCTCAATTATCCACAAACATCCATGTAGAAATTGCACTCCAGAAGAATGTCGTATGAGGCTGGAACATCAGCCACCAGGACTATCATCTTGATTCTTTTGTTTGGGAATGTTGAAAATGAAAATTAGGCATCCTTGATTTATCCCAATAGAGTTACTTATTTGTTCTCCATGGAGAAACATCTCTCAAAAGTTTTGGTCAGCGTGAGTCCAAGAGATTATGCCACCTTGGTAGGCATGACATTGTCAGATGCACCTGAGTCTATGATGCAATTGCTCAGTTTGTGACCATTTATCAATAGGGAAAAATAAAAAGGCTCTATTTTCCCAGGGTCAGCTAGAGGAGTAATGACAAGATTATTTGGGATGGACATGTTCCTTGGGGGATCATGAGTTACCTTTTTAACATCTTGTCCTGCAAGGATGGCTTTATTGTTCACACACTAAATTAACCCATCCAACTGCTTAGGATTGGATTGCAAGAATTCAAATTTAGACATTTGAATTTTGGTCTTCTTGACATGGTCAATTATGTCAAATGACTGAAATGGACTAGGAATAGAGGAAGGTAGTTCATCTTTCTATTTTTTAGGAGGGGTGGTACTAGTCTGTGGAATTAAAGTTAAAGATGGAAGAATGTTTGATGTACTTACCTTTTTATTATTCACTGGGTGCTTTGGCTGGAAAGGAAGAGAAGTTCCTTATTTGGCAATTGAAATTATAGGCTAAGAACTTTCCCCTATTTTCCTTTATTAGCTTGCTGGGTTGACTAGTTTTGGGACTGGGTGAATACAGCATATGATCCATCAACTGCTTCACCTTTACCTCTGGGTTCATCTTGGTAATTCAAGAAACCAATGTTGGAGTCACCAGCTAATTCTTATTGGCCTTTTGCAAGGAGATAAACATCATTTTCTTAGTTTAATTTAGGCTGGAAAGAGAAATCAGATTCTATTTCAAGATATCTAACTGCTGAATTGGTTGGGGGTGCTTCAATGGCAAGTTTTCCCTGTGGGGGAGGAAGAAGATTTGGTTGTCCTTGATTCTTTGCAGCATTGCATTGGTATGATTGATTTGGGAATGTCATCCTTGGCATATCTCTATATAAAGGATCTGAAGATATTCCTTGTGCCATTTTCTTCTTGAGAGCTAGCAACTCATTTTCTAGGTTCTGCACCATTGGATAAGTGGTACCTATAGATGGATATTCAGAAGATGAAGAAGGTTTACCTCTGTTAGGATATCTCCTTATCTTTCTTGCCAAGATAAGGTCATCTTCCACCTCAATGGCCAAATCTTGAGCTATAGTAAGGTCTATTTGGCTAGCATGTCTCAGTAGGAAACTCACTTTAGGCAGCTGAGAGTTGATGAAGAAACATTTGAGATTCTCAGCTGTAGGCTGAGCAATTATAGGAATCCTATTCCTCATCTTGTCAAACTTGGATATGAAATCCATCATTGGTTCATGAGGCTCCTTTTTCATTTGTGTGAGTTGGGCCAGTAGGGCATGCGCATCTTCTTCAAGCTTGAATCTGATTTCAAATTTGGCTTTGAGAGTGTTCCAATCAGTCACAGTCTGGGCCTACAGATGAGAGAACCAGTTTGCAGTAGGACCTTGTAAAGTTTTCATGAATAACCTGAATACTACATCCTCATACTCCACACCTATTACACCATAGACTATGCTGAAGGCTACAATATGTTCATCAGGATGAACCTTCCCATCACCATAGAACTTGGGGAAATTTTTCCTTGACTGTGTGGTAGCTCATGTAGAGGTGGAGTTAAATTGAGTGGGCCAAAAGAGTTACCTCAAGGACCTTGAACTACCATTATATGACTATGGAAATGTGGAATAAAAAATCCCAGAGGGGTAAGTATTGACAAAGCTTTATTAATAGCAAAAATTGATGCTTTGCCTGGTAATGGAGACTTGACTTTAGTAGGAGGAAAGATCCTAGTTTGTTGGAGGTGAGATGGTAAAGGAAACAGATAAAAATTAATTTGTTGTACCAACTCAAATATAAGGTCAATAATACCTTTATCCCTTTGGCTTCACGTATATTATGGATCTACTAGAGTGTAAAAATAAAAATGGAAATGAATTGGCACTGCTTCAGCTTGAAGCTTGAGGCTTTAAACTAGAAATTCTTCCCTAGCAATATGAAATGCTTCGACCTGTATAGACTGGAAAAGGACTAGAAATGCTCGTTGGTCCCCAGTAGAGTCATCTATTATGTAGAGTTAGGGAGAAAATGGTAAAGCTATAATGATAATGGATAAGACACATGTGATGTTTCAGTCTCAAGCTTGAGGCTCCAAATTACACAAAATTACTGTGTCCCTAGCAGAGTCACTAAAAACTGTTGGGTGAATATTTTGTCACCAGCATACTGATGAGCAAAATAGGTCTGATCAACCATAGCAAGGAAGATTGGTTGGCCAAATGTACAAGTTTACCACATTAAAAGGGGACAAATCTCTCCTCTCATCAAGGGGAGGTTCCCTTATAACTATGAGGAGCTATATACTATATATATAAGAAAAAAATAACATTCAGGGGTAGGATAACACCATCCATCTCTCTTTTTTCAAATATGATGTTCACAAATCAAAGGAAAAAATCTTGATGAAATGATAGAAAGCACTCCTCTTCTTTCAAAAGTGTTGTTCAGTAGACAATAGGAACCTTTTGGGTAGTGACAAGTAACTGTAATAGGGTGTAGTAACACAGCAAGATGAAACATAGCACAAAGTCTCCACCTCAACTACCAATGAGTGAAATACTAAGGATAATGAGGGCACAAAGTCATCTCAAGATCCTTTACATAGAAACAGATAATAGACAAACTAAAGACAATTGTGGTAGCACAAAGTCTCTCCACAGCCAACTTCAGGACACCTTCCTGATTACTTTCATTAATTCTGCTTATTTAATTAAATGGACAAAAAATGTATTAAGGAAATAGACATAAAAATAATTTACCCAACAACCAAGCTATTTCAGCACAATGTCTAAAAAGTCACTTGTTTTCTTATTCAAATAATGAAATATGATCAACAATCTGAGCTCAAAGTCTCAGTAATGCCTTTCAATTTGGGTAGAGTTTTGTTTTTGATAATAGAGAGATTGCCTTAAAACAATAAGAGAGAGTCCAATATATAGGGCTCCAAGAAAGACTTGGGTGCTTTGTTTCACAAAAATGGTCTACGATGCATTCAATGCCTTTAATGCATTTTAAATTTTGTCCATGGGCTATGCTGGAATCGGGAGTCAATCTTAAATATGAGCCACTTGAGGTATTTCCTAATGTGTGCATAGCTATTCATTTGCTTTACTTAATGCAAAAATATAGGCTACGCCAATGAATGTTCGTGCTCTCTGATGTCCACCTGGTGGATTGCTTCACCTTCTGGAAACATATCCCATGCATGGATATTTCTGATCTTTCTCCATAATTCCCCCTTTCCTTGCTATATTTTATCCTCTTTTATGCAATCTGAGCTCTTAGGCTATCTCTTTGGCTGGTTAGTGACTTTGTTCATAGGGTTTGTGCCATATTTGAAAATTGACAGATATTTCATTATCTTAAATTTGACATCCATAGGCATGTCAATGGTTGCTGATTGTTTTAACTATATTGAACCATGAACCTTTGAACCTTTGAAAGTTCATCGGTTTAATAATTCAACGGTTTAAGTGGTCTTTATCAATTCCTTAGTTCAATCACCTCCTTGGTTCAATCGCTTCCCTGGTTCAATCACTTCCTTGGTCTTTGATTGAATCATCCCTTATCTTTGAACCAATATTCTCTGCTCTCCATAAGGGCACCTACCCTTAGTTCACTGCCCTCCATAAGGGCACTTGTTCTTTCAGCTTTGGGTCACTCTTTTAAACTATCCACATTGAACCTTTGAACTTTTGAACCGTTGAACCATTTTGGTTCAAGGTTCAACGGTTCAACAGTTCAATCGCTTTCTTGCTCTTTGTCTGGAGCTTCTTTTGAACCGTTGAACTTGTGAACCTTTGAACTCTTTTGGTTCAATGTCCAATCGGTTCATTGGTTCATCATTTATTCCATGAATCCATTATTTTTCTAAGTCCCTTTGAAGCCTTAAAATTCCTTTGGCTTTATGTCTTTGGAACACCCCGAAGGGAAGGTGTCCCTTCGGGCTTTAAGAAAGGTCCAATTTGCTCATCACCTGCCCTCTGCAAGGGTACTTTGGCCTATGGGATTTGGGGCACTCCTTTGAACCGACCACTTGAACTGACCAATTGAATCTCTGAACATTTGAACCATTTTGGTTCAAGGTTCACCGGTTTAATGGTTCAATAGTTCAATCACTTTCTTTTGTTTCGCTCATTCACTTGACCGCTTGAACCAATCGCGTTGAACCAACTTTGTTGAACCTTTGAACCATTTTGGTTCAAGGTTCAAGGTTCAACAGTTTAATGGTGCAACGGTTCAAGGCTTCTTATTTTTGCTAAGTCTTTTGAAGCCGTTAAACTTGCTGAAGTGGTTGAACTTTGAACTTTTGTTGAAGCACTTAATTCTTTAAGCTTCCTGACGTCATTGAACCCTTGAGCCCGTTGAACCTTTGAAATCTTTTGGTTCAAGGATCAAAAAGTCAACAATTCAATCCTTTGTTTGAAGCTTGCCAATGAACCTTTTGTTTGAACCTTGGCATTGAACCAACCTTGAAATTCCCTAAGTGTTGAGAGCTTATTTCTTTCCTGCAGAGTACATAGAAATGAACCTGCAGAGTCTGTAGAAATGAACCTACAAAGTATGTAGAAATGAACCTGCAGAGTCCATAGAAATGAGTTCATAGAACTAGCAGAGTCCATAGATTCCTTCCTATGAAGTCCATAGAACTAAGAAACTGGCCTCCAGAGTTCGTAGAAATCAGCCTGTAAAGTCTATAAAAACTAGCTTGTAGAGTCCGTAGAAATGAGCTTGCGGAGTCTGTTAGCTGAAAAAGCTTGAAAAAAGGAGAATTTGAATGCCCAAAACAATTTTTGAAAAGGGAAGACGGAATTTTGGCCTGTAGGACCAAAATAGTTCATATGTTGTCCCAAAAATGAGTGACAGATTTTGGGAACAATAGAACAAATATCTATCAAATTCAAAATGAAACATAAATTATTGAAACATAAATAAAGTATTTACTTGGCTATGGAAGTTAATATACCTTCTTTACAAATTTATCTTCATGATATCATTCTTGATGAAGAACTTTGTGAATCCTGTATTCATGCTCTAGTTATTCTTGATGAGCATCATGTGGATGATTTGAAATGTAACCACCAAATATAAATCCAAAATTTACAAACAACATAACAAAAATTTAAAAGTATGTACCTTCAATACTAGTGATTTGCTCCTTAAATTAGATTATAACCATGAGAAATAAGGTAAGTACACCCCAAAATGGTGGGGTCCTTCCTTAGTTAAAGACATTCTTTGTCATATCACCTACCATTTACAAACTAATGAAGGACATATTCTCAAAGAACCCACTAATGCTCATTTTTAAAAGAAAACTTTTTCTTAAATTATTATTGTAATTTTCAATACTATTTTTATCTTACATATCTTTCATATATTGTATACTTTTTGGTGCTAACACTTATTAAAGGTACTACAAAGCTTCTAAAGGTGCAGAATTAAATCAAATTTAATAGCCTTACTTCATATAGTTGGTTTTTTTATTTGTCTACATTACCTTGTGTGTGTGTGTGTGTGTGTGTGTGTGTGTGTGTGTGTGTGTGTGTGTGTGTGTGTGTGTGTGTGTGTGTGCGTGTGTGCGTGCGTGCGTGCGTACGTGCATGCGTGTGTGTGTGTGTGTGTGTTTGTATGTGTGCATGTGTGCATGTGTGCGTGTGTGTGTGCATGTGTGTGTGTGTGTACATATATATGTATGTATATACATACATGTGTGTGTGTGTGTGTGTGTGTGTGTGTGTAGTTCATGATATTTCATCATAAGACTGTGGATAAGACTTGACCATATTCATGAATATTTTTCTTTCTTATTGATTTCATCAGTTAACCTTCAAGTCTTTTTCAAGTTTTTGGTTTTTTTTTCCTTACAACTTTCATTACCTTTTACACCTCCTTGGATTTCCTTTTATGATTTGTACTATAAGACCTTGGATAGGACCAATAATTACTCATAAAATATTCTTAAAACACCCTTCATTGTTACACCTCTCTGGTTTATCTTTAGTGAGTTTCACTATAAGACCTTGGGTAGGGCCAAGCCTTCCTCCCAAATATTAATTTTAATAATTGATTTTTTATAAATATTAGCTAAGTGTATCCCCTAAAAAATAAGGCAACAATTGAGTGTTTAATCTCTATACTATTAAATTTAGTTAGATTATTTTGTTTTAGTAACTCTAACAATCTATTTTCTTTCCTTCACTCATAAACATTATTCCTTATGATGATGATTCATACTTACTTGTCATTGTACCATGTTATAACTACACTTTTTTTGTGATCTAAGGTAGCTCAATCATTTCATGTTCATTTACATACTCTATTCTATTCCATTTCACTATGGGCACACCAAGGTCAGTTTCAAGAACTCACTCTTCTATAACATGAAAATACAATATTGTTAGATGCCATGCTCTCTAAATTTCTTTTTTTTAACCACTAAATATAATTTTACTAGTGATAATAATTTTTATCACCTATTTTAGGTTCTTCCAAATCCCTATATAAGAGGAATAGACAAAATCCATCAAAATTAAAAGCCAAATCATTAAAAAATGGAAATTATCAAAAGGCAACAACAAACATTCAAAATCACATCAAAAGACATGATTATTATGAAGCACAACTCCTATCCTAGTTGAAGCTCAAACTTCACATTTGCCTTGATAATAGATTTAAGGTCTATTGGGGTGTGGTAGACTAGTAGATTGGGGTAGGATATCTCACACTTTCAAACATATATATAGTGCCACCTAATTTCACATGCAATTACCTAATATTCAAAGTAGACTAGTAGCTCCATATGGGGTCTTGATTAATGGGGAACGTGTTATGGGAAGTTACGTCCATTTTTATTTTATTACAATGTATATCCTTCATCGACTTATATTCATACTTCACTCGTTAATGCAAATTTCATGGATAGGGTGAGTTATTTATATTCCTTAATGTGGAAAAACTATGTGTCTTACCCATTTGATTATAGTGTATTATCTTTGGTAAATATTCAATTTCCACCTTGGTGTCGCCCTTATTTTTGCCACCACCCATTTCAGATCTTCCCTTGAAATGAAAGTTTGTTTCTAAATATTTTCCCATGTTATCTATTCTCTATTCTTCATCTTTTCCTGACATTCTCATAATACAATTATTTTAGTTAATCTATCATTAGAATTGAAGTTGCATCTTTGAATGGTTGTGAGACACTTTCTTGATCATTATCTTTTCTTTCTTAGATTTACCTTAATTATTTATGGGATATTCAATTTTTTTCACCTTTTTACAAGCCATTTCATTCCATTTATTTAATTTATTTATATTTTAATAGTATTGATTGAGTATGGATTGTTACTTCTATTTCTTCTAGGTTATTTACATTTCTTCTCTTTTTTCATATTTATTTGAGTATAGATTGTTACTTTTCTTACATTGGTGTTGGTTCCATTATTTCAATTTCATGTGTCCTTAGTTTGATATGGATTGTTACTTTTCTTACTTAGGATGCATTTTTTGGGTCTTTCAATCATTTAGTAACGTTGACTTTTTTGATTACCTGATTTACTCTCATTTTATGCATATTCCTTGGTATTTTTTGGTTCTAACTTAGCTTATGTCATACCAGCTTAACATTTTTACAACTCATTCAATTATGAAAGTTTTAATTTCCTTTGATTTTTTTTGCCATTTCTTGTTTTCTCTCTTTAGTCTTGTATCCTTAGGGTTTGTTCAAATCTATTATTTCACCCTTCATGATCAAGACTACAAACATAGTAGATAACTATTTGGTGATAAAGGTAAGTTAAGGTATGTATATAGTACTTTTGATTATTTATTTTTTTTTAAATTATTTGTTGTCATTTATTTTTTTCTTTCTACTAGCATTTGTTATATCAATTAGTGTGTTTCCATGTTCTTTTTCAAAGCATCATCCCATGTTACACCTACGTGACACATGATGAGCTTAGAATAGGGCATATATATACAAATAATATTTTTAAACTTTATGGTTTACTAATGATTTATCTCTTGTAGGAATCCATTGAGTTTCTATCTCTCTGAGGGCACACCTTAAAAAGTGCATCAAAAAAAGGGTGGGTAGACCATTCATGCTTCATAATATTTTTAATTAACTCTATTATACCTAAACCTATTATAAACCCTAGTTATCCAACTCCCTAAGATATTGTCCTTTAAAATATCACCTAACTAATCAAAAACCCATTTTCCTGACTAAGTTAACTTCATCAACCTTGTTACGAAAGTTACGACACACGTTATATAATAAAGTTGGCCTGGCCAACTTAATTCAAAGCCTAATGGTAAATTTTTTTAAAGCATGAACCTATTGGCTGAATTTTTTATCTAAAAATATGGAAGGCTTAGGACTTATTTAATGCTCTAAATATAACCTTCACTTCAATCCAAAGATAATAACATTCATTTTTGCATTATTACAACTCACAATTCTACTATATCTACATTTAAAGGATACATTGCTTAGGGTTTGCCTTGGAGGGAAGATAACATGTCATGTACAATGTCTTGGATGAAAATTAGGAGTATTTTAGCCTAGAGCTGATTTATATAAAATGATCAATAATCTCTTGCAAAGCACCATCTATTAATGGTGAGATTGAGACTCAACAGGTTCACTCAAAGGTAAGTATCTCTAAAATTTGATATTTTATTTCATACATAGATATTACATAAAAAAATACATTTTAATGTTTAACTCCTTTCTTATACTACCTCTATACTTAAAATTCATATAAATATAGGTTTTTATTTTCTTTCCATATTTCACCTTATGTGGTCTAGGCCCCCATTTTCCTAATATGATCCCTTGTTAACCATCCCCATTTGTGTTATATGTTTTGATAACACTATATTAGTTTTATTTCATGTATTTAGACTTATCTAGGGTTATTTCATAGTATTATTTACCTAGAATCTTTTGAACCCTTTCCTTTAGTGTTGTGTGGTGAGTCTCCCCTTAGTTACGTTTATCTAATCTAATTTGGTCATGTTCTTGAAATAAAATAGTATTTCAATAGATTTTATCTGATTAATTTATCCAATATTAGATTTACTAAGTGTAATAAGTTGTATATATATCTTTATTTATTTCATATAGTATCTACCCCAACTTATTACTCCATGTAACCAATACTATACAATGGTTAAAAAGTAAGAGTTGGGATATCTGAAGGCAACAACTTTTTTTATCTATTGATTAAGTGATTTTATCCATACCTTAACCCAACATAACCATTAAATTGTAAGGGCTCAACATCAAGATTCAATGCATGTGAGTGACATTTAAAAATTCTTTGATTTAATTTCATGGTTTTTAAAAGAGTCTCCATTAAGCTTAAACTTAATTGGACATTGTTGACATGATTACTTATAATTGGGGAAATATTTTCATTGGTCATGTTCTTGAAATAAAATAGTATTTCAATAGATTTTATCTGATTAATTTATCCAATATTGGATTTACTAAGTATAATAAGTTGTATATATATCTTTATTTATATCATATAGTATCTAGCCCAACTTATTACTCCATGTAACTAATAATATACAATGGTTAAAAAGTAAGAGTTGGGATATATGAAGGCAACAACTTTTTTAATCTATCGATTGAGTGATTTTATCCAGACCTTATCCCAACATAACCATTACGATGTAAGTTCTCAACATCGAGATTCAATGCATGTGAGTGATATTTAAAAATTATTTGATTTAATTTCATGGTTTTTAAGAGAGTCTCCATTAAGCTTAAACTCAATTGGACATTGTTGACATGATTACTTACAATTGGGGAAATATTTTCATTGTGTTATGTTTTTAAAAATGTTTCGGGATAGAATTATTGATTTTTTGGTATTTGAAGCTAAATAATGTTACAATACTCACAATAAAAATAATTAAATTTCCATGTTATGATGAAGACAGAAAAATCTAAGGGAACCAAACAATATGAAACATGTAAATCTAAGAGGATTATTGATAGATACATATTTCATAATTGAACCCAAAGTTAGATAGATATCCAAAAAAAATTAAGGAACAATAATGATTATGTATTATGTAGTGGAACTACAATACTAATGTAAATGTAAAATTATGTGAAATGATATGGGTAATGTAAAAGTTAAGTGACTATATGAAATAACACTTGAGATATAATGATTTGAAAAACACATCAAATTAGTTTCTCTCCAACATCCATAAGATAAAATTCCCCCATAATAAAGTATTTTGTCATTAAATAAGGTAAAATATATTTCATCCTCAGTTTATCCTTATATTTAATGCAAATAACGAAATTAGCAAAGTAAGTTTTACCATTGAAAGAGAAAACATGAAAAATTAAACTTCATATATGGTAAGGACGATCTAGGTTAGCCTCTTGGAATATAACTTCCAATAAAAAATTTAAATTTTATGGCTCAATAAGATGAGCCTCTACATATGTGTCATGATCAAAGAAACATTGGAGAGAAACTCAAAGACTGGGATAACATGCCTCAAAAGTATATTTATAACATCATAACATAAGAATAAATATTAAGGGATGACCATGGGAGTGTGTAAACAATATTAATGTAGACCCACAAGACATGATATTGATGGAGGTGATAATATATCTTATTGTATTTAGGATTATTGAACAAAATGGAATTAGTTATTTTACTAGTTTCATCAAATCATCAAGTGGTCTATGTGTAGTACATGGAGGTAATGTGATATAATATGTAAAATATTTGACATAGTTAATGCACCTCTTAATTCTTGATAGTACATCCATTATAATAGATAATGACCTAAGTGACACCAGACAAAGAGAGAATTTTGTTTCTAATTAATGTTGCAATGGTAGAGCCTATGACTACAAAAAAAAGTGAATGGTAGCCTCCCACTTAAGAAATTACTCAATAACCAGTGATAATTTTCTGGTGGCCATGAAGAGATATTTGAGGAATGAATGCATAAACTTAAGCATGTAGTGTGATGTGAGATTTTGTGACTTCAAATTTTGAACTATGAATGTGATGTCTTTAAATTCAATAAATAAAGTGTCCATATCATTTTTGTGGATCTTATTTTTCTTTCTTTTAGAATTTGATAAAAGTGATATATCAACCTTATGGAGTGGCACATATATTAACTTCACCCCATGTACCTCCTACTTGCACCAATTGGTATTAAAGATAGGTTATTTTGTTTTTTTGGTTGTGTGTGCAAGATACTTCAATTAAAATAGAAGATTTCAATTATGTGAAGTGATGGCATAAATAGGTACTCCGTTTAAAAGAGGCTAAAGAGTCTAGAGGCACATAGAGTTGGAGATTTAGTATAATTGATGAGATAAATCCAAGCAAGACTATATTCAATAAAGAAAGAACAAATAAGGATAACTCACATTGAATATGTGAAAGGTGATGTAGAATAATAAGATCAAGAGTTTGAAAAACAAGATCTAGATAATGGAGCTAATGAATATTTTTCAAAGTAGTTACGAAGTTTGGAATTTAGCCAAACATAGATACACCATGTTACTATGGGAACTTGAATCTTGAAGAGCTTATAAACTATATCAAAAAGATAGAGAAATATTTTTAATATGAGTCAATGGAGGAACCAAAACAAGTTAATTTTTCTTGTATAAAATTGAAAGGTCATGTATCCTTATGATGAGATCATGTGCACACTAAGATAAAAAAAAGAAAGGTAAGGAGAAAATCAAGTAATAGGATCAAATGGTGATGAAATTGGAGGCAAAATTACTACATTCAAACTATTAGATGATTTTTGTTAGGATATTTTATATCCCAAGACAAAATGAGATGATTATTAAATAATATATTGATGATTTTTATAGGCTCACTATAAGATCTGGACATGTACAATATGAACAAAAAATGTGACAAGATATGTGAATGTGTTCTATATTATTGTTCAATATGAGATTAGTTTGCTTGACTTGAAAACTATGGAAAACTCCTATTAGTTTGCATTGAATATAGAATAACAGTTGTCAAGAAAACAGAAAATAGAGTTTAGAGGTAGATTAAATTCCTCAAGAGAAATATGGAAAATTAATCATGGAAGATGACTAGAAAATAATGATGGATAAGCAAGAAACTCTAAAAAGAATAATACAAGAGGAATAGGATATTATTCTAGAAGGAGATGATCATTTATACAAGTTTGAGGCAAGTGATTAATGGTTCAATGATTTGTATGTAATAAATATGTTGGGCACAAAGCTTATGAGTGTAAGAAAATAAGCTTATGATTTATTGAGCTATCTTGTATGCTTTCCTCATTTACAAAGTCCCTGAAGCTTTTAAGGACTTACAATACTCAAATTGAGGAGACATCATGCTAAATATGGATTTAGATCACTAGACCTGTTAACTATCTCATTCCATTATACTCAATTATTTAATTCATTTATGTAAAGTGAATTATTTATTTAAGTTGTAATGGGAAAATTAGTGTTGGGATGGTATGAAAATTATTTTATTGATGAAGTCAACAATTTTGAGCCTTTGAAACTAAGTATTTCATTAAAGATGAGGAAAACACTGGTACAAACAAGTAGTGGCTATGTAACCACCATTATTTTTAGAAAGTCTTTATAGGGTTAGTTTCGAAACTTTGATGAGATATTCAAACCCACCAGTTTGTTTAAAGTGGTGGTTTTTCCACAAATCAAAACATAGCAATATGGGAAGTTGCAAATGCTTCCTCTACTTTGTGACGGGTTTTCTAATGTTTTTGGTAAGTACCAAGGTGTAAGTGTATAAATACAATATTTTTTGAAGGTATAAATCCTTATAAAGTGTAGTGAGAAGTCTTGAAGCTAGATTCACATTATAGTTGACAAGTTTGGGTTGTTGGTCATGTTGCCTCATTATTTCTTAGTTGTGAATCATTGTTATAGTTGTATTGGGTTACAATGAAATGTATAATTAAAAATAAATATTGTGTGCAAGATTTTGATAGTGTAGCAATGAATGATCTATCAATGAAGGACAATTTTGGTAATAACTTTTACAATTCTTGAATTACATAATGGAATGCCAGTGAAATTACCTCAGCTACTAAAGTTTTTTCCACATCAAGTTTATCTAGGTCATATGGTGTGTTAATTCTATGCTTCATTTTTATGTTAAGTATGTTGTACATTTCGTTTCTAGTTCTTGATTATCTCTTTTTTAACATTTGAATTAGTTTAGAATAGTCATATATTAATCATATGTTGATCTAGGAGTATAGGATCCATGTTGGTGAAGCTTAGTGTGGAATGTCCACCTTATTTATGGATCAATATTATATTTAAAGAAATTTATCCAAGTTGTGATTCATTTTTGTAACAATGCTATACATGGTTTTTTCCAAGTTGACTTTATTTAGGATTTGTGGATCTCATATTTGATTCCTCTATTAATATCTCTTTTCAATATGTAGGGAGTATTAATAGAATGTTATAAGGAGTCATAATATTGATATCGATACCAATTCCTTGTAGAAAAGACATAAATTGAGTATACTAAAATAATTTAATCTCTTATACACATAACTTCATAAATGATTACTCACAACCTTGAATGAATATCTATTATGCCAAATTTTTATTTACCATACATATTAGTCTCTAAATAAACATCACTTCATGTAAAAGTGTTTAAATTTGAGAGGGATGGATGAAAAATTCAAATAAAATAATTGCATGTGGAGGTAAACATTTTTATCACATTTTTTATGGAATGGAAATAAAAACTCTCACCCTGATATTAACTATTACTATAAATTAAAATTTCCTAAATATTTTGATATTAAAAAAATATTAGTGATGTTAAATTTTGGTATTTACAAAAATTTGCTTTGGAATTGTGAAATCAAAGCTAAAAATATTGTCTCTCAAGTGTACTAAGTGTGTCATTCTCCTTGCATAATCTATCTTTTGTATATGGTAGCATATTTAGAAGGGATGTCCTTTGAAAGGCACAACAAGGTAAATATAGGGAAGTCCCACTTCAACCAAACTTATTTTGTAAATGAGATTAGTTTATTGTGATTTTCCTTAGTCATGCTCAAAATCATGGCCTTTATTTTAGTCAAGTTCACTTTTAAACCATGATTATAATAAAACGAACTAAGAATGTCAATATGTATTTGTAGGCATGCAAAATTATGTGACATGAGAAAAATGCTATCCATAAACTATAAAATAGAGAATATTATTTCATAAATAATATAATTGTTATTTGTTTTGATTTAACTTGCAACAATAACATATGATTCATCTATGTAGAGACCAAAAAAGTTAGAGAAATTGGACAACCTTGGTGATTTCAAAATCTTATATACAACTATTGGGACTTCACACCTAGCTATACACCTTCATATAAAGTATCGTCACAAGAGAAATCAATGTTCTAGGAGTTTTAGGTTTAGAAGTTGTTTAGGAACATTGTCTAATACATTATAGAAATCATAAAATAATAGCAAACTTTAAGGTTATGTTATTATATTTATTTGATTAAATATCTAAGCATAAATATTGATATGGTGCCCAAGTTGTGAACAAATGGACAAATCACCAAATGAGAATCCATTTGAGTTATGTGTGTATGCAAAAGATTTGAAAAAGAGAGAGAATGAAAAAAAAAAAAAGATATATAAAAGTGAAAATAACAAATATATTTATTTCTCTGTTTGTTCTATACATGACATATTCTTGAGAAAGATGTACAGCTATAATATTCTATCTTATTTTATACTTGTATCCTTTTATGTTATAAATATGTATATATAAATTACATGTCGAGAGGGATGAGAGCCAATATGTAAGTTGAGTCACTTTCATGTGTGACTCATCATCTCTGATGGATACATTATGACATCACCAACTATCATTAATATTAGTATTTAGTCGTAACATAGTGGAAAAACTAGATGGAGAGGACAAACATGTGGGTTTTGCACCTCATAACACGGTTGGTTTTGTTAGTATAGGTATGGGTGTGTAACGATGGTAATGTATTGGATGTTCTTGAGGACTACCACTATCAGAATTGTGCAATAACATAGTGATAAAAATTAATGGTGATCATTGACATGTAGATTTTGATACCTAGTCCTTGAGATGAGTTTGTTACCATAAGTATATGACCAATTTAATAATAATGGTAATTTGCACAAGGATATCATAGTGTAGGATGTTCACATAGATCAACATAGACCAAACATGATAATATATGGTAGGATGCAATGGTGCAAGAGTCCATTTGGATCAACATAGACAAGTGAGGTGTCTTTATAGCCTATGCAAGGTAAAATAATGGGTCAAGCATAGCTACAGGAGTGATGATAAGGAGTCATGATTGTAATCCAAAGTTGAATTTTAGTCTAAAAAATAGTTTCCTACCCTTTTGTGTAGTTTGAATTTTCAAAATTGTAATAACATTATAATGATGTGTTTGAGGTCTACAATGGAATGTAAGGGATAAAGTTATGTGAGTCCTAAAGGTCATACTAGAAGGATAGGTGTGAGGTGGCAATGAGAATGGGAAATAGAAATCGACCGCCCTACATGGATGAGAAAAAGAAGGAAATTGTTTAAATCAAGAAATAGTTATAGATCTTGTTTTAAGATTTTTGATCATAGGTAGGAATTATATAGTGTGTGTGGTTCAAAATAGAGGAAGCATGAATGGAATAAGTGTGCAGAGGTTTTGGCTAGCCCAAGACATGAACTATACCTCATAGTTTCAGTTGTATATGTTGATTAAGCATCTCTAATATTCAAGAATGAAGGACTTTTGAAAGTTTGTGTTGTTCAATACTTTGTTAAGATTAAATGTGATTTGCTTTTTTTTTTATTGAAAAGGTGAATTAGAGATTTCTTCACCCTGTTTCTATACTATATTATGTGTTAAAGAACACTGTGCATGTATGTGGTAAAGACTAAGTAAAGGTTGATTGGGAAATAAGATGCAAAGATACGATGGTTGAGACCTTGTCTATGGGTAATTAACTTAAAATGATTTAAAATTATGAGGTTTATTATTATGTACCTATCCTCATTCATATAACACTCAATGGAAAACCTGTAGAAAGTTCTGCTTGCTAATACATTCAGTCACAAGAACTAGGTTACAGTGTGGAGTAAAGGATTTCTTGATGAAGTTTTAATAATTTTAATGGGTTTTTATCATTATAATCAGGCCTAAGGGTCTTACGCAAGGACAATAAACTATTAATAATTATTACAACCACAAATCTTTTACTCTTTGTAACCAACAAGGTGTAATGGTACATTTTGTGTACCAAGATTATGATCAAATACATGTATAGAGGCATAAGAGTAAGATATCTTGTGTTGAAAAGGGTGCAAAGGAGTTAAATATATATTATACATTGGTTAATGTTGTATGATATGTGATGAGAGATTTATAACAATAAATACTTGTCTCTCAGGTTGTGATAGAGCACTAAAACCCTAGGTTATGGTAGTGAGTTATAAAATCATATTTTGAAGAAAGTAACTAGTGTAAAGGTCAGAATCCTAGTGATTTGTTATAAAATAGGACATAATAAAATATTTTTAAGTTTTTTCACCATATGGATACGTGTCTTAACCTATACAACCATGTGTGTATGTAAGGCTAATAGACCTAAAAGACCTAATTTGAACCTAAAAGGAGCTTGGTAAGGTGGTCTAAAGGAGGTATTAAGGTTTTAAATTTTGTGAAAAGTTAAAGGATGATATAAGTTCATAGGAATGGTGAATATTTTTCCTAAAATTCACTTTATTTTTTCATACAAGCAATAAATGAACCAAAAAGGGCTACAAGAGACCCTGTCCAAACTAATAATAGTTGTGAGTAATGTCGATATTGCAATGAATGGTTATCTGAGATGAAAATGAGTTTAAGAAGAGAGAAATGAAAATGATATTGATGTTTTGAAACTTAATTGGAGTCCCAGTTAAGGATTTGATTGGTTTCTACCTAAAGAGGACTTAAGCCTGGAAGGGGTTAATCTATGAGTTTGCTTGAAAAGAAACACATAATGAAAAGTATGATTTATATGAATGATAATGCCTTGTGTGAAGGCCCTAAAGATATATAAAAAGAGATATTAGAATTTCTTAGAGCTTGAGGAGAGAAGAGAATAATTTTGAATTTTGCATAGAAGGATATGATTGATAGCAAGAGTTAGTAAATGAAATTAAAGGAACATAGAAGGAGTAGAGTTTGATGGGAAGTATACATCATTTGGTATCAGAGCCATATAGATGCTTTGGGAATAGGTATATGAAGGTATAAATTTGATTAATACATGGTTTATAGTGCATGTTTCATGAATTTGTAGGTAAGCAAGTAAGAAGGTAGTTTGCAAGGAGTCTTTTGAAAGACAAAGTAAGAAGACAAATAAATAAAGGTATGAGAAACTTATGGTTGATTTGTTGGTTTGAGTGAATTTATAATGGTATGTGACATGTGAATAAAATTAAACAATGATTAGTGTGGTGGAAATCCATGAATCAAGAGAGATATTAACAAGATCAAAAGAGATAAGCTCATAAATAGAGCTTAGGAAAGTGAAGACAGTCTTAGTGTGAAGGACAAGAGGTTGAAAGGTGCTAGTGAGGTCTGAGATAAAAGTGAGAGGGGTTCCAAGTGTGAACCAAAATAATATGGTCAAAGTGAGGCCAAAAAGAGGAAGATTATGTACCCAAGTGAGTTACTAAAGATGAAAATGAAAGGAGAAAGAAAAGTGAAAAACATGGTTAAATCTGAATGTCATAATAAAAGAATGATGGATGCATTGGCAAGGTTAGAAAGAGATTTAATGAAAATGTGGAATATGTATAATTTGAAGTGTGGAATCAAGATTAAGAAAAGAGTCAAGTGAAGCTTTAGAGAAAGAACGCAGGAGCGAGAGAATCAACAAGCAATTGAATGTGTGAATAACCAATGGAAGGAGATGATTAAACAATTGAAGTTGATGGAAAAGAGAGAGGCAATTAGGCCTCAAAAGTTTTAGTCTAACATTGATTTACTATGGTTAAATGTAAGTTAAGAAATGGAAAATGAAGAGTATGGTTGGGATGGAGAAAATGATTGGACAAAAGTACATAGAGAAGAAGAAGTTAATGAATGGAAGAGAGAAGGTACAGCTTAAGATGAGGTGTTTTACTACACTAAAGATGGTAAAATACTTGGCAAAGAAGAGAGTAAAATGAGAAGCAAACAATAGGTAATGAAGAAAATGTAATTTTTGAGGAATATTGTGACGATGAAGATGATGTTTTGTATAGTAACACAATAAATCTGTTTGAGGAGTACATTGGAGCAGTGGAGGAGCAAAAAACACATGAAGTTCTTGAGGAAAATGATGAACATGTTAATGAGGATGTGACTGATTTGATAGTCCATGAAATGGAGATGCACAGTAATAAGTTGACTATTTGGATAGTCAAATAAGGATCAAATGTAGTGGATGAAGATATGAGTAAGAAAGAGACCTTGGAATGGTCACAAAAGAAAGAAAAGAGTATAATATGGGATAGGTATGTTGATGGAGAGGTAAAAATAGAGTTGATAGAAGATATAATGTATAATGAATGGCAAATTCTACTGAATGCTATGAAGATTGAAGAGGATTATGAAAGAAGATAAGGAACAAGGAGTAAAAAATGGTACAAATAGAGGAATGACAAGCAGAGACAAGAAGATCAAAGCATGAAGTGGAAGGAAAGGAGGACAAAGAAGTCAAGGTACAAGTGTGGCAATCAAGAGTGCACACACTTATATGAGAGTTTGAGTAGAGAAGAATATGGGTTTCAAATTTCTTTTCTCCCCTTGAGATTATGATGTAGGGGCATCCTTAAACTAGCCCACTTTTGATGCACAAGGATGGTTAGGTGTTCTAAGGGTTATGTCAAGTTGATAAGGAGTCATGATTGTAAGCCAAATTTGATTTTGAGTCTAAAAGCTAGTTTCCCACCCTTTTATGTAATTTAAATTTTCAAAACTGTAATGAGATTCTAATGATGTGTTTTAGGTCTACAAGGTCATGTAAGGGATAAGGTTGTTTAATGTAGTCCTAGAGGTCATATTAGAAGGATAGGTGTGAGGTGGCAATGAGAATGGGAAATAGAAATCCACCACCCTATGTGGATGAGAAAAAGAAGGAAATAGTTTAAATCAACAAACAGGTATAGATCTTGTTTTAAGAGTTTTGATCATAGGTAGGAAGTATATAGTGTGTGTGTAGTTCCAAGTAGATAAAACAGGAATGTAAGCAGGGTAGAGAGGTTTTCACTAGTCCAAAAGAGGAACTTTGTCTCACAATTTCATTTGTATATGTTGATTAAGCATCTTTAATATTCAAGAATAAAAGAATTTTGAAATTTTGTGTTTTTCAATACTATGTTAAGATAAAATGTGATTTATTTGTTTGGTAATTGAAATGGTGAATTATATATTTCATCACCCTATTTATATACTATATTCTATGTTAAAGAACACCATGCATGTATGTGGAAAAGACTGAGTAAAGGTTGATTGTGAAACAAGATGCAAAGATATAATGGTTGAGACTTATGTCTATGGGTAATTAACTTTAAAATTATTCCAAAATGTGAGGTGTCTTACTATGTGCCTATCCTCATTCATATAAAACTCAGTGGAAAACCTATAGAAAGTTTTGCTTGCTAATACAGTCAGTCACAAGAAATAGGTTATAGTGTAGTGAAGAAGATTTATTGATGAATTTGTAATACTTTGAATGGTTTTTTATAATTAAAATTATTCCTAAGGGTATTAAACAAGGACAAGAAACCATGAATAATTATTTTAACAACAATTTGTTTACTCTCTGTAACCTGCAGGTTGTAATGGTACATTTTGTGTAGTCTGTGTACCACAAACGTGATCAAAAGCATGTATAGAGGGGTAAGAGTAAGATATATTATGTTGAAAAGGGTTTGAGGGAGGTAAATATATATTATACAATGGTTTATTTCATATGACATATGATGGGAGATTTTAAACTTTAAATAGTTGTCTCTCAGGTTGTAACAGGGCACTAAAACCCTAGGTTAGGGCAGTGGGTTGTAAAATCATATTCTGAAGAAATTAACTAGTGGAAAGGTCTAAATCTTGGTCATTTGTTAGAAAATAGGACATAATAAAAGATTTTGAAGTTTTCTCACCATATGGGTACATGTCTGTACCTTTGCAACCAACTGTGTGTGTAAGGCTAACATACCTAAAAGACCTAATTTGAACCTAAAAGAGCTTGCTAAGGTGGTCTAAAGGAGGTATTAAGGTTTGAAATTTTGTGAACACTTAAATAAGGATAGAGGGCCATAGGAAATGTGGATATTTTTCCAAAACTCCACTCTTTTTTCTATACAAACAATAAATAAACCAAAAAGGGCTATAAGAGACCTTGTCTAAAATAGTAATAGTTGTGAGTAATTTGGATAAAGAAAATGAATGGTTATTTGAGATAAAAAATGAGTCTAAGAAGAGAGGAATATAGATGATATTGATGTTTTTAAACTTCATTCGATTCCCAATTAAGGAGTTGAGTGGTTTTGACCTAAAGAGGCCTTAAGCCTAAAAGGCACTAATCTATGAGTTTGCTTGAAAAGAAACACAAAGAATAAAAATTATGATTTGTATGAATGAGAATGCTTCGTGTGCAAGCCTCAAAGGTAGAGAACAAGAGATTTTAGAGTTGGTTAGAGCTTGAGGATAGAAGAGAATAATTTTGAATTTTGCATAGAAGGAGAAGGTTGATAGCAAGAGTTAGTAAATGAAATTAAAGGACCATAGAAGGAGCAGAGTTTGATGGTAGCTCTACATCATTATTTCCCTTATGTTTGAAATCCTCATCAATGGTTGTCTTATAGTGATAGGCCTCACTCAACATCTTGATTTTGATCAACTTCAGCTTGGACTAAATGGATAGTTGTAAGCCACTTTGATATTTGAGTATGCAATGATGCTTTGTATTTAAAGAACCTATTCTTGCATAGAGAATGAGGAAAGCATCCATGTAGGCTTGGACTGACTAGTTTGTTCCTTATCATAGTTGTGAGTGGTTGCATGTAGTGATCAACATAGACATCTTTAGGGTAATATTCACTCTTGAAGGCTTCTAAGAATCCATCCCATGTTGATTCATCTTCTATTTGGTCTTTCTCCTATAAAGAATGTGCTTTCCACCACTTCTTCAAAGGTGAACAAACTTTAATAAGTAAAATATTAATCTTTTCTTCATTAGAGAAATCATTAATGGAAAAATAATATTCTAACTAATCTAATTAGACATATAATGCATCTACATTAAAATTACCCTCAAACATAGAAATGTCTAGATTTACTTGAAGCCTAGGGTGGACTTGACCACCAAAAACTTTACTTGATGACGAAGTCTATAGAATAACTCATTCAATGACTTATGGAAACTGGCTGAATAAAAATTTCCATTGCTCCAAGAGTGCTTCTCCAATTTCAGCTTTGATTATGGAAGGAATCTCTTCTTGTGTTAGCTTGTCCATTTTATCAAAATGGTTTAGTAGATAGTCTAATAGATCTTAAGGTTTGATGTCGAGGCTCAAATACTCCAATCATGTTTGATGTATCATATAAGAATGATAATTACTGCTATAATACGACTGATCAGGTGCCTAGGTGGTGAAATGGAGGATAGTTTACCATATGAGAATTTGTTCAAGTTGTAAGCATGTGTGAAATATTTAAGAGATGGAGAGTGAAATATAAACAAAGAGAGTTGTATAATTGAAAATAGTAAACATTTTTATTTATCTATTTTTTCTATACAAGGCATAATATAGAGATAGATGTATGAATGAAATCTTCTATCCTATTTACTACTTCCATCCTTCTATGTTATAGATATGTATATATAGATTATGTGTCGATAGATCTAAGAGCCATTATGCAAGTTAACTACTTTCATTGTCACTCTTCATCTCTATTGATGGTTATATTATGACATCACCAACTATTATTACTATCGGAACTGAATGGTAACATAGTGGTGGAATTAGATAGATAGGACTGACACATGGGTACTGCTCCTTGTGACATTGTTGTTATCATTAGCATAAGGTTGGATGTGCAACAATGCCAATCTATTGGATCTTATTCAAGGTTTCACTATCGGAATTGTGTGGTATTGTAGTGACAGAACTGGATGGTGAGGATTGACACATAGGTGTTGATCTTTGAGAGGATTTTGTTTCTATCAACGCAAGCCCAATTGAGCAACAACAATAATCTGCAATAGGATCTAGTGGTGTAGGAGGTCCATTTCGATCAATGAATATTGAACATCGATAATCTAAAGTAGGATCCAGTGATGTAGGAGGTCCACTTGGATCAACATAGATAAGTGAGGTGTCTCCACAGTCTACCCAAGTCAAGAGAATGGGTCGAGCATTATCACATGGATCACTATTAGTTAATCCACCTGGATCAAATATATAATCTATTACTCATTTATTCCATTCAATATTTGTTCTCTCTTTTACCTAAAGTTTCGTTTATTATTTTCTAATGACATAAACCAGCCTCTAATCTCAAGTCCTACAAATAGTTTATTGGTGGAAAGGCTAAAATACACAATCCATTTTCTCAGATAAGGATATCTATGATTAAGCATATAAAATCCTTACTCTTTGTTTAGAAGGATTCACTACATTACATTGAGACTATTCTTCTCATTTAAAAGTACTGAAGAAATTATTGGATTTCTCCATGGTGGATGGAATCTCAATGTCTCATTCTCTCTCTCTCTTTCTTTCTCTCTCTCATACATGTGTAAGTTAGTTAATTAAGGTTTTATTATTAAAATAAAACTTGGTAGCCTCATTTCTCATCCAACAAAAAAATAATTTTTCGTCTTCCATAAAGCTATAAATATCATAAGGATAATAAGAATACTTAAATTTATTATTGAATCAAGGTTATCATATTCCGTGGTTTTACACAAATTTAACTTATTTTTTTATTGTTTTTTAAATCGATAGTATACTGAAAAGTGTTTGACCTCCTCTGTATACAGCCCAGGTCAGTTACATATATTTGGCTTTTATCTCCCTTGATAAAGGTTAGTGAGAATCTCAAATACATGCATATGCTTGGCCGTTGGTCTGAAAGATATGGGCTCAATCATTATTCTTTCAAACTTTTTTAATTTGGAGTTATTTGGAATGTGAATTAGTATTAATTAAAAAAATTAAATTGTAAATCGATTAATTAAGGGTTGTATGCATAAATTAATTTAGATGAAATTTGAAATCTTTCTTAATATCAATTAATTTTAATTTATATTCTAAATAACTCTTTTTATTCTAATGCAACTTTGAAATAAAAGTCTAATTAAATACTCTCATTTTTTAAAAAAGAAAGAGAAAGAGAAAGTAAGTTATTTTGCTGGTATCAAATTTTCAATTTATTTATAAAATTTGAAATGGAAGTTCTTACACAAAAGAGGATTGGCCATGGAGCAGCGACAAATGGCAAGAAGGAACGTTGAAAAAGAAAGGAACGAAGGAAGAAGAGAAGCGACAGAAGGAAGAAGAGAAGCAAATGGTCAAAAACAAAGTTGAAACTTTTTTTCAACAGTTAAGATCATTGTAGAAGCCATGAAAATTCAAATGGAAGAAGAGAACAAAAACAGATGAAAATGAGGAAACAAATCATCTTGTAAGAGAATTTGGCGAAGAAATAAAACATCTGAATTATAAATTTTTATCAATGGTTGGGCAGAATATGATTTTTATTTTTTATTTTTTTTCATTATAGATTTCATCATTGGGTTATAACTTATAACATTACAATTAAGGTAGAAGACTTTTATGTTGAGGAATTGGAAAACAAGAGTCTATTGAAAAAAATCCTGATAAGTGTGGAAACCAGTATTAAAAATTACAGTCTATATCCATTCTATCATGGTGCGCTGGACCCACCTTCACATTGCTAGTTTGGTGAACCTATTAACCTGCTACGATCATTTTGGATTGCTCATCTGGGGTAACAATCTGCAATCAATATTGTGATGTTCAATATCTTTATTAAATACTCCTGCTCTGAGAAATATGTTTTTAGTTTTTTGTCTATTTGCTGTGGAGAATACAGGGAATGTTTGTGCCCATCGAAACATATAAGTAGATTGTATTTACTGCCTTAGACTAATTTTTTTTCCATTAATAGAGAACCAATTTAGTTTTTTAGTATTGGGTAACTTGGATCTCAGATCTATTAATTTGCTAAATGTAAGTTCGTACCAAAACATTAAAGGTACATTAAATTGGAACGTTTGACAATACACTTAACAAATTATTTGATTTATTGTAGTCTCTTATCTATTATTTTCGATTAAATTAATATTACACAACTAACAATATCATCTAATCACATTGTCCACTAATATTCGGCTAAGTTTGGCTTAGACTGCTCATTTTTCTTTCACAGTTTGGCATTGTTTAGGTTTCATTAGTCCTTGATTTTGCATCCAAAAACTCGATTTGATACCATGTTCCCTGTTTTGATGAGAAAAGTAAATATATATATCAATTTTGTTTTAGTTTAACATCAATTCATTCATTTCATTTTCTTTTTTCATTGTTGTTGGAGAGTTATGGAGCTATAGACATTAATGATTTCTCTTAAGCGTGTTTTGGGCTTCAACCAGACACTAATACAAGCAATCCTCCAATTTAAAAGTTTTGAATTGCTCTAAAAAAAATCAACTATCATATTTTTACTTGGTTCTGAGCCTAAAACTGTTTTGACATTATGGAAGTCGAATGTGTCAACAACACCAATGAGCTTTACAATACAATGCAACTTCATTTGAGCAACTCTATTTCCATTTCTGCAAGTAGAGTTCATCTCAGCAGGGCTAAAAACTTGATCTTTTTTTCTTCATCCTTACCAATAATGATAAAATTATTGACATGTACAAAGGAGTTACCATGTGGTAGGAGCACAATGTAACCTAGAGGCAGAACCAAACATTTACATAGAGGCCTCTATTAGAGGAGAACAGAAGATTTGTTGTATGTATTCACAAGAAGCACAAGGACTATTTGGCATAATGCATTCCTATGTATGGACTCTTTGGCATGATGGTGAGCCTTAGAAACTATTTTTAGGGAAATAAGAAATAAACTACAATGAGCATAATGTGTTGAAGGGAATACTTAACATCCCATTGTTCATACTCATATTTTATGCATGTATTTGATATTTTTTCCATTTTCTATGGGTCCATTTGTGAATCTTCCTTAACTTATAAAAACCCTTCATCTTGGTCCATGCATTTATGGATATTTTGGGTTTATTTTGGATATATTATGAGGGGATGTATGTGTAGAGATGGATTACAAAGATGGTTAGATCAAGCATTAGACAAGAAAACTCAATAAAAATGCATAAGAACATAACAAGCTAAGCCAACTCTTTTGATGGGATTTGGAAAATGAAATTTAAGAGCAAATGAATGAAAAGCATACACAATACCTTCCCAAGAGCATCCAATCACCCAAATACAACTCAAAATGTGATTATCCCTTTGATTTGGTGCTCAAGTCTTTAACAATGATGCAAGGCAAAGCTCCTCCATCATCTCTTGCTCACTAATGAAACTATGCTAATGATATGAAATCAACGTTATGCCTTGTTAAGTTGTGGAGCTAAAAGCTTCACTAATGCAAATGGAGGAGGTTGCTGAGTGCTAAAGCAACCAACGTCGGCATGATCAACCGACATCGGTCATATCAAGTGCACAGGGCAACCGACATCGGTCAGGAGTCGACCGACGTCGATCACCTCCAAACAGACAGGGACTGACATCGGTCACCTATGCATTCCAAAACTGTTTGTTGCACGAACAATTAGTTTTTTGAATGGCCAGTTTGCATGTAAAAAACTAATTTAAGTCTTAAGTCTGCATTTCTAATTATTTTAATTAGGAAGTCTAATTATTGTTTGTATGGGATCTATTTAATAGACTCATGGGCATGTATTGTAATCAAGGACAAGGAAGAGATCCTTCCAATTGTAAGATTAGTTGATCTGCAGGTTGTTGCAAGATCAGGAGAGATCTACATGGTAAGTATTGTCTCATTGATTTGCAAGTTTTTTGCAAGATCAAAGGAGATCTACTTAGATTACTTTGAGTACTTGGTGTACTGGCAGTATTGTTACTGACTGGTGGAGGGAACAACTCTGTGTTTGAGTTGTGGTTGTAATTGGTGGAGAGAGTGAACTCTTGAAGGAGAATTACTATACGCCCAAGAGGTGTGGGAATCCTAAGAGGTGTGGGAAGATTATGGCATCTTCATTGTATTTCCTTCTAGAAGAGTATTAATACAAGATTGTATTGTCTCTCATATTCTGTGTTGTTTTTGATTTCTAGTTACTTATTACTTCTGGTTTAATTTCGTGTTTAGTTGCTTATACAAAGGTAATGATATGTGCTCTTAGTGAGCAGGGATCCTAACATGCCTATCAATGAATCTATCATGTTAAAAATTAAGCATAATAAACACCACACACAAATGGCTTGTGAAGAGAATTATGCATAATAATTTTACATAAATGGAGTCTAATCAAAGTGGTTTCGGCCCTCCTATTTATAGATTTTTTAAATTGATCAGGATCAATCATGACTATCCATATTGAGATCAAGATGTGTGTCCATGAATTAATTCAATTATTCAAATAATATGCATAAATACCCTCATAAATATTTAGATGGAAGAGGCATTAAAGAGGCATTGGAGGCCATAAACCTGATATTTATTGTATTTATGGCTTATGGATGCCACCTCATAAATGACTTTATTTGATGATGCAATTAATAGGAATCAATTTCCAACTAAAAGATATTTAATAACTTCCATATGATTCTCACTTAAGATCATAATTTGGTTTAAGTTTTCTAAGTGAGATTAATCAATTTTAATGCAATTCTTTGGAAATTGGTTTCACTCAATTAATCAAACTAGTCAAAATGTTTTATTACTTGGACATAATTTAACTATAGAGGAATTATAAGGTGATGTTAGTTGTATACGGACCGTCATCTTGTTTACGATGTTGTTGACACAAAATAACACATACACGTGTCATGTGCATTTAAATTAGAAGAAAAAGTGATCTAGAGCATCAAAATGCATTTTCATTATTTTGACTCAAAATAATTTGAGAAAAGTTAATAATCACATAAAATGCATTGTCATATTTAGGGATACATTAGCTTAAATTGGCACTTGTATATGACAAACTCAATCTATTTAACACATTTTCATGATTTTGGCCTAATTTATGCATTTTCACAAATTTTGAGTAAGATTGAAAATTTTAACACAATGGTGTTAGGAAATGGATGTCTACATTTTGTCCCTATTTGAAAAGGCACAATGAGACATTCAATGAAGCAATGTATTTTCAAATAAAAAGGTTTTCAAGAAGAAGTTGGAAGGAAATGACCCATGATGTTGCCTCGAGAGGACATACAAGGATGAAAGAGAATGATAGACTCTCTAAAAGTGAGAAAAAGTGATATTAACCTATAGAACAAATTAAATCCAGATGAGATAATTCTTGCATGTGTTTATTCCATCAATGATCAAAATAAAATTAGAATATAATGGGCCTTAGAGATGGGGGGAAAGGGAAGGGTTCAATCCAAAAATATAAGTGATACACTTTGAACACACCCTTTTGCTAGGGTGCAAGTTACATGATTAGGAATTGATAAATCCTGAGACAAGTTGCACACTAAAATATTGATAGAATAAGGGCAAAATTCCATTGAGTTTTGAATTAGAATTAAAAGGAGAACATTGCTCCAAAGAGAGGAAATAATAATGTGCTCAAGTAGATAAAATTTGATTGGTTGATAAAGCAAGTTTGTCCCAGTAGCGCTGATTTAATTCAACAATTGGTTTAAATAATGTGCCCCTACATGGCACATTGGAAAGAATAACACAATAATATAACCTAATAAATAGATTAAATATGATCAGGTACAATCCTATAGGTGATGGTCTAATGACTGGAAAAACCACAAACAACCATGCATATGAGAATGCACAAGGTGACGAAAGAGATGAAAAAAAGAATGAAGATGGTTGAGTTGACCCATCATACATCATGTATCCAAGCATTTCCTACATGGTTCAAAAACCTCAATACAATCTAGTTCACGTAGAAGCGGGAGAGAATGAAATGAGGAAATGAAGAAAACTTACCACTATTTGATTACAATTATAATGTATGCCAAGAGATGCATGTCTTGCATAGATGCAAGTGCAAGATAAGCCATTTGTACCTAGTTTTATTGGTGTACTTGAGATTTGATCATCGAAAATGCATCATTCTTGAGACTTGGATCCAAAGCATATAGTGCTTGTTATAGTAAAATAAAATTATACATCATAATTATGAGGAACCTATAATGACATTGTATTTTAATTTCACTAAGCTAGTTAAAATGTGAATATTTATAACTAAGACTACTGATAAAAACTACCAATACCAGAGTTACAATTATTTACATTTAAACAAAAACAATTAAAAAAAACACAAATTAAACTAACTTTAGACAAAAACAATTTAAAAAAAACACAAATTAAACTAACTTAAAATCTATATATGAACAATGAAGACTTAAATAGGAACAAGAACGTTTTAAAAAAAAAGCAAGAACAAACAAATAAACAACATGAGAGAAAGATATGAATGATCAAGCTCTATGTGACTATCAAGATGTTCCTAGAAAAGAAATCAAAAGAACAAGACAAAATAGGAACACAAAACACCAAGAAGGAATAAAAAAAGATAAATAAATAAAATAATAAACAAGAAATCACAAAAAAACACTAATAAAAAATCAAATAAATACACACAAACAAGAGTTAGTCATAATGTTAGTGTGGCTTGAAAATAATTGTTCAGACACATATAGTAGAGATGTTACTTTCCACCACAATGTAACAAGAATAAGGACACAAAGTTGTCTCCAAGTTTTAAATAAATAACATAGAAGAAAGATGGGAGTAAATAAAAAAATGAAGGGTGTAGTCGAGCTGACTCTAGATGTACAAGACAAGTGGATGTTGCTGACATAGTTTCATGGATGCAAGGTCCAACATGAACTTCAAACCAAATATAGTTCTCCAAAGAAATAGGATAGAAAAAAATTGATGATAAAAAAACATGATTAATTTTGTAGAAGAAGTAAGGAAAATGGGCTCACAAAATGATGATATCATACAAATTAGAATGGTCATGGAAAATGAAAAGTGCATGAGATAATTAATTGAAAAATAGTAATAGTGTGGAGATCAGAATATACAATAGTTTATGCTAATGTTTTTATTCTTTTTATCAATCATTTTCTAATGTTTTTTGTGTTTTTGGGATAAGTAACAGAATTAAACTATTCACAAAAGGTCTAGGGAACTATCTATCTAAGGAGATGCTCATCCATAGGTAAGAGTTCAAATAATAGCTAAACCAGCTGCAATTGAGATTCTCATAAATTGGTGAGAGAGAGGTCTTGTTAAGGTATTAATGCCTACCAAATAGAAGGAAAATAAGAGAATAACATGCAGCATGAGAGATCTCTAAAGAACCATCCCATAGGTAAAAATCATGAGTGAATGCATCTGTATTCACTTATCTATAAGAAGAAGTTGCAAAATACTATTCACATTGAATTGCTTTTTATAACTAGAATTGAATGTGTCCAGAATGCCTATGAGTCATAATCAATATCATAATTGGTTAAAGGATAAAATATGTCCAAGTTACAATGGCCCAAGGTATATAAAGAATATGGTTCTTAAGGAGAATGATCTAGAATGAATATGGTCCAAAATGAATATGGTCCAAAAGAGGATAGTCCAGGGTGGGATAAAATGTGTTTAGAGTGTCAACGGTCAAAATACTTCACTATTTAGAGTCATGAAAATAATATGGTTCTCAAAATAATGGCCTAGGGTAGGTCAAAACAAAGAATATAGCCCATCATGGGATAGTCTAGGATATGATGGTAGGATAAAATAACTTTATCACAAGTTGCCCACAAGTAAGGGGTCTTGCAAACAATGGTTCAAATTGCTATCAAGCATATAACCTCTTAAGGTGCATAATGTTCATGGGCTCTATAAGTTATTCTCCACCTAGAATGGCCAATATATATGCCCCTAATCCATAGTTTTTTATGATAACATATGGTTCAAGCCAACTGGGTTGGAACTTGCCCTTTTTGTTTCATTCAACATTTGTGTTCTTATGGTTCTATTTCAGGACCAAATTACCAATCTCAAACTCCTAAGGGAGAATACACTTATTATATCTTCTTTGCAATCTATTATGATATTATTACAAGTTTTCTAGTTTAGTTAAATGTTTACCATTAAGAAGTCCTAGCTCTTGCAACCTTGAGACTCTATAATCTTCATCATCTTCAATATTCTCCAAAGAAACTCACAATGAAGGTAGCTTGATATCAATCAGGATAATAACTTTTATACCATAAATAAGGGAGTATGGAGTGGCCCCTATAGGGGTTTGATGATTGGTTCGATAAGCTTAAAAGGTAGGAAAAGTTTTCAAGTGCTAATTACGATCAACATCATTCACAATATTCTTGAGAATGGCTACAATGGTTTTGTTTGACACCTCGACTTGTTCATATCCTTGCGGGTTATATGGTGTGGATTTTTTGTGCTTGAATTTGAATTTTTCACAAATTTATTTAACATCTTTGTTTACAAAAGATATATCATTATCAAATATAATGCATATTGAGATGCCATATTGACAGATGATATGGTAATGAATGAACTTGGTAATCTATCTACTAGTGATGTAAGTGAGAAGAATTCACTCAATCCACTTAGTAAAATACTCGGTAGTAGTTAAAATACATCTATGACCATCTAAATATGTTGGGTTTATTTTCTCAATGAGATTGAGGCCCCAAGAAGATAACGACCATGGTGTTGTGATTGGTTGTAGTGGAAAGGAAGGTGCGTGTAAAAAACTTCCATGTTATTGACACAAAACACACTTCCTCACATAACTGCAAACATTTGTTTCCATTTTTGGCCAATAGTAACCTATTATAAGGATTTATTTAGCTAAGATTACACCATTGATGTGGGACCCACACATTCCTTCATCAACATCCTTAAGTTCTAACTTGGATTCTCCTGAAGATAAAGAATGAAGTAGCATTCCATCATATCCTTTGAGATAAAGCATATTTTCAAGGAGGGTATATCAGGATATGTGATGAAGAAATAGTTTACATTGGTTATAGGATAAGTCAGGTGGAAAAACATGATCACATAAATTGTTATAATAAGTTTAGGCAAGGAGTTGAGACCAAAAATGGCACATACCCTTTCTAAAATTGGTAAGATGTGTGCAAGATGAAGAAAATTTTCAATAAGAAATTGATACTCTTTATCAATACTATCAATCTAAATCATGGACCCAATTATTTCCATTACATTGACAGATATTTTGTTGGTTCCTTGGTACTTATTCAAACTATAGAGATTTAAAATAAGTCTTGAGATTATCCATAATCTGCTTGTAAGCTACAAGATTATCATCTCTAGTTTGATACTGATCAGTGGTATGATTGATAATCAATTGGGAATCCCCATAGACCATTAAATGTTGAATATCCCACTATACTACAATATGAAGTCCTAATATAAGTGCCTCATACTCAACCATATTATTGGAACAATAAAAATTAATGTGAAATGCTTAGGGAATTAAATCCTCTTACAATGTAATCAATAATGTATCGGCTCCAGATCCATCTGAAGTCAAGGAACCGTCAAAATATAGTTTCTATTTTTCAGGTTCATGTTGTATTTTTTCCACTATCATGATAGAATCATTTAGAAAATTGAATATGAGTGGTTGATTGTCTATTATAGGAGCCTCTACAAGTTGATCATCAATAACCTACCCTTTGATAGCTTTTTGATTCTGATACTCAACATCAAATTCACTTAAGCACATGACCCATTTAGCCATGCATCCTGTGGAAGTTACTTTGGATAATAAATTTTTTAAAGGATCCACCTTAATAATAATAATGGTTTTATTATTTAGCATATAATGTCACAACTTTTGGGAAGCAAACACCATAGCTAAACATACCTTCTCAATAGGCATATGATTGTGTTCATAAGCCACTACTATGAAACTTAAATAATAATTTTCGTGTGTTTTACCTTGATTAATGTTGGGCCAACATTTCCCCCTAGTTCATGCTCAGTTGCCAAAATGTAAAGAAGCAGTGGTTGTCCAAGTGTTGCCAATATAAAAAATAGTAAGTTAGCCAAATAGGTCTTAAGCTTCACAAATGCTAATTGAAAATCATCATCCCATTTAAATGTGACCCCTTCTTCAATATATTTTTAAATGGGTGGCACTTGTCTACCAATTGATAAATGAGCATATAAATAGATTTAATCTTTCCTTATAGGCTTTGAAATTGTTTAAGATTTGAAGGTGGAGGCATTTCCATAATAGCCTTAACTTTATCAAGTTTGGCTTCGATCCCTCTTTATGATACAATGAACCCTAGCAGTTTTCCTGATGTGATGCCAAAAACACACTTCTTAAGGTCCAACCAGACTTTATATTCATGAAGTCTTAAAAATTCTTTGTAGAACATCATGATGTTCAACATGTGTTCTTGATTTAGCTATGATGTCAACAACATAGTCCTCAATAATATCATGCATCATGTCATTGAAGATGATAGTTATGGCATGTTGATAAGTGGATCCAGCATTATTTAATGCAAATGGTGTGACTTGGTAATAGAATGTTCACCACATAGTGGTGAATGTAGTCTTGTGTTGATATTTTTGAGCTATCTTGATTTGATTGTATCCAAAAAATCTATCCATTAGGGACAACATCTCATACCTAGTAGTACAATAAATAATCATGTCAATGTTGGGTAGAGGAAAATCATCTTTGGGGCATGCTTTTTTGATAGCTATGAAATTTTTACAAAGACATATACCCTATGGATTTTCACTGATTAGAACTATGTTTGATATCCATTTAGAATATTCTAGTGGTCTAATGAAGCCTTCTCCAAATAATTTCTCCAATTTGGATTTTACCAAAAGAATGATGCGTGGATGCATCTTCCTCAATTTTTGTTTAACTGGCTTGGAATCTAGATGGACAAGAAGTTGATGCACAACCAAGTGAGGGTTTAAGCTTGGTATGTCTAAATATGCCTATGAAAAAATATCAATGAAATCCATCAAAATCGATATAATGTGTTTATGTTCTACTTCAATAAGGGAAGATCCAAGGTAAATAATTTTTATCCTCATATGTTACAAGGTTTAATTCAATTTTGTTTTCTATAAGGAGTGTAGATTCATCTTCAAGAATAGTAGGTAATGTATGATCATGAATAGCTTGTTCTACTACAGTTTCTAATTGTTCCTCCCAAAGCTCTAGATAATGTGATGAATCTAAATCTACCAAATTAGGTAATGTCCAACTGTCAAAAATCTCAAGAAAGTTAAGAGAAAGATGATCAAGGACTTGTTATTCTGACATGATGTTGGTACTAGCTATAGAGCTAGGACTTGATGGACCTTGTGTATCCTTTGGGGATGAGCAAACTTTCATGCTCAAGAGTGCCTAAACCAAATTTTCATTCAAGGGCTTGTCTTTATCTTTACTTTTTCCCTATCAATGAGTGCCTTCAAGAGGTTTTTTCCTAAAGATATTGATTTTTTATGTTATTCATGACCAATAAAGTTTGTCTACTCTCCAAAGTAGGTAGAAGGGTCTGTAGAAGGGTCTAATGAAAAATAAAAACCTTGTTTATGATCACCAATGGGAAATCCATCTCTGAGGCCCATATACTCTGCAATTGATTCTTCATTTTGGAATTCATCAAGGCATATGACTAAATTTATTTGGTCCTAATCAATTATTTCAAGATGGTAAAGGCATAGGGAACAATGGGATGTTATGGTCATAATGTAATATAAATTAAATAAATATGAGTTAGTAAGCTCATTGAAAAGGCTATAATGGGATTCAATATCACTACCAGGAGTCTCATCACTATTTGATTTAGAATAATCACTATCAAAATTCATGAGGTCACCCCTAGGTAGTGTAAATATGAGATTGTGATTCAAATTAGGTATACCATCTAATAAAGGTTCTAGGATTCCTTGCGCTCATGGGCTAAGGCCTCTTCCTATATAATCAAAATTATCCATGACCCTATCAGGGATAAGATATTTTGGATTCTAAAAATAACCAACAATTTCATCAAAATATAACTTGTCTCCTTTAATGAAAGCCTCTCAGTCCTATTTTGGCAAAGTATCAAGTATAAATACCATCATTGGTTTTTGTTGTTCTTTCTTCTATTGCTAGATCAAGTTGGGTTTGTTAGGAATTTTGGAAGGTTTAGGTTTACCAAATATTTTTGGAAACTTCAAAAACTTAGTAATTTGGAAGGCATCCTTAAGACAGTACATGGAAATGCCCACATATTTTATAACAACATGGTTTATAAGAGCTATTATAAATTCATCATTCAAATTAGATGCAAGGTCATTAGGGTTGATATAATTAGACTTTGGTGGATGTAAAACTATTTCCTTGTTCTTCTTTACACTAAATTCAAAACCAAAACAATATTTATAATTGTAGAACTCAGCCTCAAGGTGTTTACAATACTAATAAGGTTGTAGATAGTCAAGGATGGTGACATTGATCCTATCATGAGGAAAATTAAGGCACTAATGCAAGGTAGATGGAATGACTTATACTTCATGGATCTAAAAATAACTAAGAAATATGTTATAAGGAAATTTAATATCCACAATATGTAAGAAAGTATGGTGGAAAATAGACCCAATAATGATCGACAAATAAATAGTACTAGAAGACTCCCTCTCATCATAGTTGTATGTTTTTATATTGATCATTTATGGCTACATATCCTTCACAATGTAGCCCAATATTTGTACTAGTTTGAGGGACACTATGTTCAAACCCAAACCATTATCTATAAAAACCTATTTGATCCTATGGTTTTTAATGATGACCTCAATATACAATGGGTTGTTATGGCCTAGACCAAGAGTGGACGTGTCCTTTTGATCAAATATGAGTTATCTAAATAAATAAAAATTCCCAACAAGTGTGTGGAACTATTTAGGATTAATATCATTGGGAATAGTGGATTATTGTAAAAGACCATTCAAGATAGATATATGGACTTTGGACATATGCAAAAGATACAAAATAGATATCTATGTAGGGGTTTTACTTAGTTATTTTGATAGACTATAAGGCTTTTTCAATAGTAGGATGAGATGGTTTAGCCTTGGATAGCATAGTGTCTAGCTTTGGATCAGAAGGCACGATGTTCACATTGGATTAAACATTGCAAGAAGAGGTCAAAGGGCCCTAAAGCATAACTTACAAGTATCTAGTTATGATTATGTAATATAGAGGTGGTAAGGAGCCATTATAATTAGAAAATGAAGGCAAAGGGCCATAGAGGGTGACTCATAGGCATCTAGTTGCATTAGAAAATTTTTGAGTCAATGACGATCCATTATAATTAGAGGAAAGATGATGTTCAAAAATCATAACCTATGCAAATGGAGTCACAACAAAATTACATAAACTCAACATGGAATTACTTGAGGGAAAGGGCATTGACCCTATAACAATGGGTCTAGTATTATGAGGAGTACAGGATGGTTCATAGGATTTAAAAGCTACAGTGGAAATGTGGTTTGTACAAATGCATCCCATGGTATTGTTTTAATTGTAAGCCATATTGTTATAATCCAAGTTTTTATCATGGGTATTATGATCCTAATTATGATCATTTTGATTATGATTTTGACCTTGAGTTTGATTTTACCACTGATTTTGTCCTTAGTTTTGACTATTCCTTGGTGGTTTTTATATTGATTCTAATTTTAATAATATCTAAGCCGTAGCCATTTGACCCTTGACTCCTGTCATGGGTTTTCTATTCAAGATTATTGGAAGTGTTTGCTGACGTTAAAATATTGGTATCAGAGTCATATTGAGGAGTGATCAAGTCTGTAATAAATTCTATTCTTATTAAACTTTGAAAGAACCTTACTATTTTTTTTTCTTTTGGGATATTATTACATTAATTCCCTTAGCCGTTTATTAAATTTTTCATAGGCCCTTTTATCTTTGCAATTGTTATTCCCTTTCAAAGAAACACTTTTTTCCAATTTTCCATCTTTGATAAGATATAGAGTTTGGAAGGACTCATTTTGCTTCTACTATTGAAATTATTAATGAAGCCAAACTTGAAAGATTATATGAACTTCTAGACTTTGTTCTTGAACACATTTATGATTATCCTGATATTGAAGTTATAGAAGATGTCTTAGAAAAAGATCTTAGTTCATACAAACCCCTAGCCATTAAAACCTCTCAATCTATAAAAACTCAGAGCTATTAAAATCTAAGTTTACTTATAATTCTACTTATCTATCTTTCATCCATCTTAGAATTAAGTTTGTAGAGTTAACCCTTAGTTAGAAAACTAGTAAAGTTTTTCAGACAAATATGTTATCTATATTACCTAAGTCAGAAATAGATTATATTAAATCTCATGAAAATGTCAAGATTGTATATTTTGTCTTATCCATGTTCTTATTACCCCATTAATTCCTATTAATATTAAACTTGTTCTGTATTTAGCTTTGTGTGATTGTAGGTAAGTTAAATTTAAACATGCATGTCAACTGTCTAGTATAGGAATACTTAATGATTCCGTAATATGTTATGATTTTTATCCCAATTTATCCTTAGCCATAAGAGATAAGGGTTGTAAAGAATTCAAGCATGGTTCTCCTGACTATTGGGGAATGTTCACTTCTCTTTATGTTTTAGACATGTTTGGATAATTCAAATATGCCTCCATAAACCTTACAGTTGTCTATAGTATGACCAACATGAATCACCCTAAAATCCTAGAGAACTTGCCATATGCCAAAAGGCTGAATGGTACTATACAATTACAAAAGGGACATGTTGAATCATATAAATACCATAAAAATGGAAACTTGATTGGCTGAATAATGTTATTCCATAATTAAAAGTTCAAGCGACTATTCATAAAATAGATGGAAGGACTGTAGATATTCTATCTAGAACCTTATCTTTCCATCATAATTCTAATGCATCTTCTAGAATGCCTTCTCCATCAAGAGCATCATCTTTTTCTGGAAGACCAACTATTAGAAAGGGTCATATCCTTACACAAGATGAGGAAATAAATCTAGGTCCAGACCCTACCAATCCTGATAATTAACTACCTTTCACCATGATGAGTCTACCAAGGGAAAATACTCTTGAGTTCTATACAGAGGACAAAATCACTCTATATAGAGGTGGAAGATGGCCTCCTCATAAAGGAGTGTATAGGCAACTATAAGGTGTTATCAATTATTTATTTGTAGCTTATTAGCATATAGGTGTTGATACAGAGCCCTCAAATGAGTTCAAATAGAATAATTATGTGTATAGATATCATGCACACCATTCCAAAAAAATTTATGCTCTTTGTAAATATGTTTTGTATATCCAAAATTATTTGTCTATATTAGCCATAGTAGAGGAAAATATTATGCATATAAGGAAAGTCTGTAATGATGTACAACAATATATAGACCAAACATTGAATTATGTCAGGGCAACGCATGACAAGGTTATTACACTGCATCAAGTTGTTTTTGCTTTTAATGATCAATTATCTTCTATTGATTCCAAATTTACTGCTCTTGAGGATAGCCTTAACTGGTTTGTAGCTGAAGAGAACAAAGATATAGTGAAGATAGAAGAAGTTCATGAAATAGAATTTGCTCCATCATATGGAACATCCTCAATAAAATTTGGAGGAAACTTCAAACTAGTAAAGAAGACAAAAGGTCCAAATACCTCCATGATGCAGAGAACTCAGATACCACTTCAACCTTGGTATCTTAATATAGATAGTATATTAAATACTTTGAATGAAATTAGTGCCTGGTGTAATAGCATGAGATTCATTATAGTAGTATCAAATTTAGATCCTCCTACAAAAACTCTCTTTGCTTCAAAATATTTTTGGGGAATCACTTTAAAATGGTGGAACTCTATGACAGAAGCTGAACAGTATCTTTGAGTCCACAATCAATCAAATCCCCTTACAGTTTTGTATAATATGCTTATTAATGAGTTTGCTCCCCCTATCAAAAATAAAGAAATAGAATCTCACAAATGGATAATGAAGATGAATTATTGTGATTTTAAGTAATTTGAGCCATTTGAGCAATAGTTTAGGGAATTGGCATACGAAGCCAAAAGTTTCAATTCAATAAAAACCAAAATTAAGTTTCTTGAGGCATTACCTTATAATCTCATTGATACGGTATTACAATATATTGATGTCAAAGGTATAACTCTTGTTGCTATGTCATTAATGTCATTGATTTTACTAGACAATAAGCTATGTAGCTCGTTTCTAAGATGAAGACCATCCAAAATATTAGTAAGCACCAAGCCTCTATAATTTCTCTAGTCTTCCCTAAGACTGCTCCCTTTGGTTGTAGATAGTTTTTATAGCCAATAAAATCTCAAAATAAATGGTATCCCCAGCTTTCCTTCAAACACTGATCCTTTCCTCACAAGCATTCCTATGCTCTACCTTTTTGTTTCCTTCACTATTGCAGGACTTCTCAACCTAATTCCAAAAAAATCATTTTCTATATCTATAATAAACCTGGCCATATGGATCCTAATTGCCATTACAAAAATAAAGCTATTAAAGCTATCTATTCCTCCAACGTAATAGTGTGGTGGGATGTAATATACCCTGAAGAAGATATGCATTTACAAGATGATATTCATGAGCCTATCATAGAAGAATATGAAGATGAATATGAAGATGCTCAAAATGAAATAGAGCTAGAATCTTTAGCTGATAAGCTAGAATAGCCTTTCACTAACATACAGAGGCTATGGTCGAGATCAGGCCCTTAGAGAGAAAACTGTCAATATGAATCATATGGATAGTGGTCTAGGAATCACCATGAAGTGATCCCAAAATATGAAAGAAGACCCAAACCACATTCAAGAAGAAATACTAGAGGTAGACAACCTTCTATGTCGAGGATGCCTCCATCAATGCAAAGGCCAAAAAATATTCCTTTGCATTTTCCAAGTTCTTTTCATCCCAGTGATTCATGGATCAAAAAAAAAATTTCTTGTAATGATTCACCAAAAGAAATTCAGTCTTCAAGAATAGAACCAAAATGGGATGAAATTTATCTACCAGAAATTGAAGAAGAAGAAGACGAGCTGATAGAAGACTTCTTCTACAATGAACTAGGAGAATGTAGTAAAACTCTCAAAGAAGAAGAGTTTTAAGAAGAATAACAAGTCTACATAAATGAGCATGACACCATTCAAGATCCATCCAACTATAGACTAGTATGTACAAATATTCCTCCTCCTGAGGTTCCATAGCTTGGATATTAGACACAGCTCATTAATGGCAAGTTTGCTTAATTTATCACAATAGAAATAAATGGTAGACTTGTAGATTCTCAAATAGATACAGGTGCATCATTGTCATTTGCTAAACCACAAGTTATCAAAGACTGGTAGAAATTAGATGAATCACACTCATATAGAAGCTTAGATGTCCAAGAAAATAGTTTTGTTTATGACCTATATAAACATCAACAGCCTCTAAGAATCCAAAACAAAATGTTCAATTATGGTTTCTTTTCTCACAAGTCTATGCCATTAGACATACTCTTAGGAGCTGATTTCATAGATTGATATTCTCCATATGGATCTACTCCTAAAAGTGTTATGCTTACAATTGATAATCAAAGGCTTAGAATTCCTCACCTGACATATGCCACAAAAAAATTCCCAAGCTCTATGAGCTAGACACTTGAAGAGAAAATCCCAATTGAGATATTGAGCCTAGGGAATAAGATAAAATAAAATATTCATTTTGACAACCCTCAAAAATTTTGATTGAAATCAATGCTGACCATGGAAATCAATCTGATAGAGGGAAAATCAATGAAAGTAGGGAATAAAATACCTATCCTTGCTAGTGACTATGATGATATGGAAAAGTAGATTATAGAGCTACTAGAAAATGGCTTCATAGAAAAATCAACCTCATCTTATTGCTGCTATGCATTCATGGTAAATAAGCATTCAAAGTAAAAATGAGGTAAAAAGAGAATGGTCATTAGTTACAAGTCATTGAATGCCATTACCCATCCTTATCCATATATGATACCAGATAAGACATATCTGCTAGAGAAAGTAGAAAAATGTAAATACTTCTCATAGTTTGACTATAAATTTATATTTTACCAGATTAGAGTAAATGAATCTGATAAGGAGAAAACATCTTTTAGTTATCCTTTTAGCCATTTCCAATGGATAGTCATGCCATTTGGATTGATGTATGCACCTACTTATTATCAGGCCCATATGGATAATATATTCATAAATACTTTAGATTTCTTGTGTGTATACATAGATGACATACTAGTTTTCAGTAGCAGCTTAAAAGAACACCTTGTTCATTTAGAGAAATTTTATCAATTAGCCATAGATTCAGGAATAGTACTCTCTAAACAAAGATTTAGTTATGTAAAATAGAGTGTAATTTTCTTGGTATGGTTGTAACTAATTCTATACTATAGGTTCAACCACACATAAAGGAAAAAGTTTTTAAATTTACATAACAAATGGACAAGCCCAAATTACAAGCATTTTTAGGATTATTAAACTATCTGAATACTTTTTATCCTAATTCTGGGCAAGATAGATTTTTATTACAGGAACTATTTCAAAAGAAGAATTCTTTCAAGTGGAAAGAAGAACATTGTCAAGCCATCAAAATAATAAAGTCCAAGGTTCAATATTTGCCTGAGCTATATATACCTAATACAAATAAGTTTATTATTTACTCTAATGCCTTAGATGTTGCTTGGGGTGGTTTCTTAGTTTGTGTAAATATTGATAAGGAATTTGTGTGTGAGTTTGCCAGTGGTGTTTTTAGTTCAGATGTTCTAAAATGGATCTCATCTGATAAAGAGTTTTATGTGGTGAAAAAATGCCTAAAAAATTTTGCCTTGAAGCTAATACATCTACCACATTTTATCATAAGAACTGATTGTACCAAATTCTTAACTTTCAAAGAAAAGGATCATGGTAGGAAAGATGGTAGAGGAAAATATGTTTGATGGCAAGCATATTTCAACTAATTAATTATACTATGGAACATATCAAAGGAACTGATAATGTGGTTGTAGATTAGCTCAACAGAAATTATCCTTACACTTTAATGTTCTAACCAATCCCTGGTTTCAATCTAACAAGGATTCATAACTAGTGTTTTAGTACTCTGAATATACTTGTGCAAGAACAAATTTTGAGAGGACTCCATCCAAGGTATACACATTTCTCTCACAAAGCCTCCTCAAACCTTTAGATGTCTGTAACAACCCACATCAATGTAGATCACCATCATCATAGAATTCATTATCTGAACTTACAGATGGATAATGAGCATCAGATTAAATGAAGACAGCTAGAATGAGCATCAATGTACATGAGATGGAAGATCACAGCCAAGATACTGTAGTGTAGACCATCATATAAAGACAGGGAAAATGGGAATCCTACTTTTATATCAATCTATGTAATATGGATAATTATGGAGTACCAAGATGGCATCTTTTTAATGTTTTCTAGCTTAGATGTCTTTTTCATCCAGTAACTCAAAATGAATTGTTGACTGAAGCAGAAGCAATGTTGGAGTCAACTTATCAAGAATCCTCCTCTAGTGCATCTAATAGTATCTCACTGTAGACCTACTTTTGTGCTATAAAGCATGATGGGATAGACACCACCTTGGTAGAGATTCTGAGCAAGACCTCCCAAATTGCTATATAAAGACATGTCCTCAGTTTTAGATCACTGAAAGTCATTAGAGTCTTAGAGTTAGTCTTAAGTGTGTAGTGTGTAAGATTTTGTGAATGGTCTTCTCTTGCCCTTTTGGGATCCTAAAAATTAGATGTATAAAATCTATATTGTAAAAAGAGTATTGTAATTCTGAGTTTAATAATCTGAAGTCGTAGCCATTCGGCCCCTACCTCCTATCGTGGGTTTTCTGCTCAAGATTGTTGGAAGCATTTGTTGACATTAAAAGATCAAAAGGTTAAGTGACTATTAATAAAATAGATGGAAGGATTGTAGATATTCTATCTAAAGCCTTATCTTGATACCAGATAAGACATCTACTAGAGAAGGTAGCAAAATGTAAATACTTCTCATATTTCAACTATAAATTTGGATTTTACCAGATCAGAGTAAAGGAATATGACAAGGATAAAACATCTTTTAGTTATCCTTTTGGCCACTTCTAATGGACAGTCATGCCATTTATGTTGATGAATGCACCTGATTATTATCAAGCCCATATGGATAATATATTTAGAAATACTTCATATTTCTTGTGTGTATACATAGATGACATACTAGTTTTTAGCAACAGCTTAAAATAAAACCTTTTTCATTTAGAGAAATTTTATCAGTTAGCCATAGATGCAGGAATAGTACTCTCTAAAACAAAGATTTAGTTATGCAAAATAGAATGTAATTTTCTTGATATGGTTGTAACTAATTTTAGACTACAAGTTCAACCACACATAAAGGAAAAGGTTTTTGAATTTCTAGAATAAATGGACAAGCCCCAAATTACAAGCATTTTTAGGATTATTAAACTATCTCAATAGTTTTTATCCTAATTTTGGGCAAGATAGATTTTTATTATAGGAAGTATTGTAGAAGAAGAATTCTTTCAAGTGGAAAGAAGAACATGCTCAAAACATCAAAAGAATAATGTCTAAGGTTCAATCTTTCCCTGAGCTATATATACCTAATTCAGATAAGTTTATTGTTTACTCTGATGCCTCAGATGTTACTTGGGGTGGTTTCTTAGTTTGTGTAAATAATGATAAGGAATTTGTGTGTGAGTTTGATAGTGGTATTTTTAGTTCAAATGTTCTAAAATGGATCTCATCTAATAAATATATTTATGTGGTGAAAAAATGCCTAGAAATTTTTTCATTGAAGCTAATACATCTGCAACATTTTATCATAAGAATTGATTGTACCAGATTATTAACTTTCAAAGAAACGGATCATGGTAGGAAAGATGGTAGAGGAAAATATGTCTGATGGCAAGCATATTTCAACTAATTTAATTATGTTGTGGAACATATCAAAGGAACTATTAATGTAGTTGCAGATTGGCTTAGTAAAAATTATCCTTGCACTTTAATATTCCAACCAGTGCCTGGTTTCATTCTAACAAGGATTCATAAACAGTGTTTTAGTACTCTGAATATACTTGTGTAGGAATATATTTTGAGATAAGTACTCCATATAAGGTATACACATTTCTCTCACAGATCCTCCTCAGACCTTCAGATGTCTATCGCAGCCCACATTGATGTAGACCACCATCATCATAGAGGAATAATCATTATCCATCGATTGAATAGTGAATTACTTTTTAATCATTATATTGATTTAATCAAAAGACTTTTATGGACATGGCATGTGAAAATTAGATCACAGTATAATGAGCCTCTTTATAGATGGATTGCATGATATGGTCCCCATAGATTTCATGAGATAGAAGATCATAGCCAAGATACTATAGTACACATGATCATACGAAGACAGATGGAATGTGAATCCTACTTTTATATTAATTGATGCAATATGAATAATGATGGAGTAACAAGATGGCATCTTTCTAATGTTTTCTAGCTCAGATGTCTTTTCCAGCTGATAAGTAAAAATAGCTTGCTGACTGAAGCAGAAGCAATACTGGACCCACCTTATCAAGAATCCTCATCCAGTGCATCCAATAATATCTCACTATAGACCTAATTTTACACTATATAACATGATGGGATAGACACTACCTTGGTAGAGATTTGGGGCAAGACCTCCCAAATTGATATATAAAGACCTCTCCTCCTTAGTTTTAGATAATTTAAAGTCATTAGAGTCTTGGATTCAATCTTAAGTGTGTAGTGTGTAAGATTTTGTGAATGTTCTTCTCTTGCCCTTTCACGATCTTGAGAATCAGATGTACAAAATCTATATTGTAAAAAGGGTATTATAATTCTAAGTTTAATAATATCAAAGCCATAGCCATTTAGCCTCTACCTCCTATTATGGGTTTTATGTTCAAGATTGTTGGAAGCATCTACTAATGTTAAAATATTGGTATCAGAGCCATATTGAGGAGCGATCAAGTCTATAAGAAATTCTATTCTTATTAAACTTTGGAAGAACCTTACTATGTTGTTTTCTTTTGGGATATTATTGCATCGAGTCCCTTGGTCATTTATTAAATTTTTAATAGGCCCTTTTTATCTCTGCAATCATTATTCCCTTTCAAAAAACACTCATTTATTGGTTTTCCATCTTTGATAAGATATGGAATTTGGAAGGACTCAGTTTGCTTCTACTATTGAAATTATTAATGAAGTTGTACTTGAAGGATCATATGAACTTCCAACCTTTGTTCTTGAACAAATTTTTGATTATCCTCATATTGAAGTTACAGAATATGTCTTAGAAAATTATCTCAGTTCATACAAACCCCTAGCTATTAAAACCTCTCAAGTCTATAAAAACTTAGAGATATTAAAATCTAACTTTACTTATAATTCTACTTATCTATCTTTCATCCATCCTAGAATTAAGTCTATAGAGTTAACCCTTAGTTATAAAACTGATAAAGCTTTCTAGACAAATATGTTGTCTATATTACATAAGTCAAAAATAGATTATATTAGATCTCATGAAAATTTTAAGTTTATACATTTTGGTCTTATCTATGTTCGTACTATCCCATTAATTCCTAGTAATATTAAACCTATTTTTTATTTAGCTTTGTGTGACCGTAGGCAAGTTAACTTTAAACATGTATGTCAACTATCTACTATAGGAAGACTTAATGATTCTCTAATATGTTATGATTTTTGTATGAATTTATATGTAGCCATAAGAGATAAGGGTTGTAAAGAATTCAAGCATGGTTCTCTTTATTTTTGGGGAATGTTCACTTCTCTGTATGGTTTAGACATGTTTGGAGAATTCAAATATGCCTCCATAAACCTTACAATTGTCTATAGTTTGACCAACATGAATCACCCTAAAATCCTAGAGAACTTGCCATATGTCAAAAGGTTGAGTGATACTATAAAATTAAAAAAGTGACATGTTGAATCTATAGAAATACCATCAGAATGGAAACTTGATTGGTTGAAGAATATTGATCCACAATTGAAATGTCAAGTGACTATTCATAAAATATATAGAAGGACTGTATATATTCTATTTAAAGCCTTATCTTTCCATCATATTTCTAATGTATCTTTCAAAATGCCTTCTCCATCATGAGCATCATCTTCATCTAGAAGACCAACTATTAGAAAGGGTCATATCCTTATACAAGATGAGGAAATAAATCCAGGTCCAAGCCCTACCAATCCTAATAGTCAATTACCTTTCACCATGATGACTCTACCAAGGGAAAACACTCTTGAGTTTTATACAGAGGAAAAAATCACTCTGTACAAAGGTGGAAGATGGCCTCCTCATAAAGGAGTGTATAGGAAACTAGAAGGTGTTACTAGTTATTTATTGGCATCTTATCACCCTATAGGAGCTGATATGGAGCCTTCAAATGAGTTCAAATAGAGTAATTATGTGTCTAGATATCATGCACACCTTTATAAAAAAAATTGATGATCTTTGTAAAGATGTTTTTTATATCCAAAATTCTTTGTCAATATTAGACATAGTAGAGGAAAATACTATGCATATAAGGAGGGTTTGTAATGATGTACAATAATATACAGACCAAACATTAAATTATGTCAGGCCAACACATGACAAGGTTGTTACACTGCATCAAGTTATTTCTGATTTTAATGATCAATTATCTTCTATTGATTTAAAATTGACTGCTCTTGAAGATATCCTTAACTGGATTGTATCTAAAGAGAAAAAAGATACAGTGAAGATAAAATAGGTTCCTAAAATAGAAGTTTCTCCATCATATGGAGTATCCTCATTAAAATTTAGAGGAAGCTTCAGACCAGTAAATAAGACAAAAGGTCCAAATACCTCCATGATGTAGAGAACTCAGATACCACTTCAGCCTTGATATCTTAATATAGATAGTATATTAAATCCTTTGAATGAAACTAGTGCCTAGTGTAATAGCATGAGAGTCATTATAGTAGTATCAAATTTAGATCCTCCTACTCCAACTCTCTTTACTTTAAAATATTTTTGGGGAATCACATTAAAATGGTGGAACTCTATGGTAGAAGCTGAATAGTATCTTCGAGTCCACAATCAACCAGATCCCCTTGCAATTTTGTATAATATGCTTATTAATGAGTTTTCTCCACCTATTGGAAATGAAGAAATAGAATCTCAAAAATGGCTAATGAAGATGAATTGTTTTGATTTAAATAAATTTGAGCCATTTGCACAATAGTTCAAGGAATTGGCATGCAAATCCAAAAGTTTCAATTCAATAGAAACCAAAATCAAGTTTCTTGAGGCATTAACTTATAATCTCATTGATAAAGTTTTATAGTATATTGATGTCAAAGGTATAAATCTTGTTTCTATGTCATTAAAAAATGTCATTGATTTTGCTGGACATCAAGCTATGCATCTCGTTTCTAAGACAAAGACCATCCAAAAGCTTAGTAGGCACCAAGCCTCTAGAATTGATCTAGTCTTCCCTAAGACTACTCCTTTTGGTTTTAGATAGTTTGTATAGCCAAGAAAATATCAAAATAAATAACATCATTAGCTTTCTCAAATGTCGATCCTTTCCTCACAAGCATTCCTATATTCCACCTTTCCATTTCCTTTATCATCATAGGACTCCTCGACCTAATTCCAAAACCATCATTTTATATATCTATAAGAAATCTGGCCATATAGCTCCTAATTTCCATTGAAAAAATAAAGTTGTTAAAGCTATCTATTCCTCCAATGTAGTAGCATGGTGGGATGTAATAGACCCTACACAAGATTTTCATTTATAAGATGATATCTATGAGCCTATCATAGAATAATATTTTTGATGAAGATGAAGATGCTCAAGATGAAGTAGAGCTAGAATCCTTAGCTAATGAGCTAGAATAACCTTTCACTAACATGCAGAGGCCATGGTTGAGATCATGCCCTCAGAGGGAAAACCCTCAATATGAAGCATATGGATAGTGGTCTAGGAATCACCATGAAGTGATCCCAAAATATGAAAGAAGACCCAGACCACAATCAAGAAGAAATACCAGAGGTAGACAACCTTCTATGATGAGGATGCCTCAATCAATGCAAAGGCCACAAAATATTCCTTTGCATTTTCCAAGTTCTTTTTAGCCCAATGATTCATGGATCAAAAACAAATTTGCTTGCAATGATCCACCAAAATAAATTCATTCTTCAAGAATAGAACCAAAATGGGATGAACTTTATCCACCATAAATTGAAGAAGAAGAAGAAGAAGAGCTGATAGAAGACTTCTTCTACAATGAACTAGGACAATGTAGTCGAACTCTTGAAGAAGAAGAAGAACCATCCTACATAAATGAGCATGACACCATATGATATCCATCCAACTATAGACTGGTATGTACAAATTTTCCTCCTCATGAAGTTCCATAACCTTCGTATTTGACATAGCTCATTAATGGAAAGTTTACTCAATTTATCACAATAGAAATAAATGGTAGACTTGTAGATGCTCAAATAGATATAGGCACATCATTTTCATTTCGTAAGCCACAAGTTATCAAAGACTAGTAGAAATCAAATTAATCACACTCATATAGAAGTTTTTATGTCCAAGGAAATAGTTTTATCTATGACCTGTATAAACATCAACATCCTCTAAGAATCTAGAGAAAAATTATTCAATTGTGATTTCTTTGCTCATAATTCTATGCCAGTATACATACTCTTAGGAGGTGCTTTCATAGATCGATATTCTCCATATGGATCTACTCCTAAAAGTGTTATGCTTACAATTGATAATCAAAAGCTTAGAATTCCTTGCCTAACATATGCCACAAAATAATTCCTAAGCTATATGAGACATACACCTGAAGATAAATTCCAAATTGAGATATTGATCCAAGGGAATAAGATAAAATAAAATATTTATTATGACAACCCTCAAAACTTCAGGTGGAAATCAATGCCAACCATGGAAATCAATCTGATAGAGGGAAAATAAATGAAAGTAGGGAAGAAAATACCTATCCCTACTAGTGACTATGATGATATGGAAAATCATATTATAGAGCTACAATAAAATGGATTCATAAGAAATTAACCTCATCTTATTGCTGCTATGCATTCATGGTAAATAAGCATTTAGAGCGGAAATGAGGTAAAAAGAAAATGGTCATTAATAACAAGCCATTGAATGCCACTACTAATAATGTCAATGACATGGATCTTTATACGTTCCCATATCCTGATTAGTGTCCTTTGGAGTAAGTTTAATCTCAACTTCACCATTCTTGATCAAATATTCAAAAAGGTATCACAATTATATGCATTGATAAACACCATGACCAACAACATGATGGAAGTTAAAAAATTCATTTGCCCAATACCAATCTAGTTTGGGATGCTCTATAGGAAATGGCCTTGGTATAGGGAATTTAATTAAAGTAGTTGCTATAATATTTTGGAACACTACCTCAGCAGGCTCTATTAGTTTGTTGAAAACTCTAAAACTATTATTGAATACCCTTCAAGGAGGGACTATTTGAAAATTATTTTATGGATTAGGTGGAGATAATTACACATTTGGAGCTGGTGGATCCTACACTATTTGTATGTGCCTTGATTCAGTCACACCATTTCCAACCATGTTTCTGTTCTTATTGAAACCCTTAGGTTTCTTAGTTGTAACTATTTGATTAGGATATTGTGTTTGATTTTATGTTTGACCCTATGAATAAATCTTAACAAGGCCTTTTACAATAAGTGCCTTCTCAATATACAGACCCTTGTCTATTATTTATTCAAATGTGTTCTCACAAGAAAGTCATAGATTATGCACATCCTTAGGGTGTAAATTATGTGACAAAATATCCACTTACTATTTGTCTTAAAAATTATGCTTAAATCATCTAGATAATGATCTCCATCATTGTAGATATGCCATGAAGCTTTCTCCATCTCATTGTTTGGATTTGCACAAGTCAACAATGATCAATTCATGTTCAATTTTGTATGGGAAGTTGTTGATGAACTTTTTAGATAGATTGTTCCAATCCACAACTGATCCCTTAAGAAACTTAATAACTCAATCTAAATATTGTCTTGCTAAACTTCACAAAATAATGGAAACAATAAAACTCTACTGTAAGCTACCTCTTGGCATAATACAAAAAAATGCCTGAATGTGTTCATGAGGGTCACCCTTTCCTTTATATTTTTCAAATTGAGGTGCCTCAAAATAAGTAAAAAAGGGGACTTGGAGAATACTCAAATCAAATGGATATGGATATATCTCATCAAATTTGTACTTCTTGATTTTGTTTCCTATCTCCAATCGTGACATAATTTCTTTAATCAAATTCCACTCTTGCATGTTTGGTACATTGGAATGTGGAATATAATTCTATTAGGGTGGTATGTTCCCTTGTTATATGGATTTGTTTTGGATATACACCCTACGATCCACAACCTTTTTTTGGTTCACTCCTTGAGTTAAATAAGTGAGTTGTTGATTTTCGGGTTGATTAACATTCCCTGAAGTTGTTATCTTGATTTATAAGTGTTCTGTTGATTTTGGGGAGTCCATGGTCTATTCACCAAAGTACATGTTGGTTGAGACAGACTATCCAAATTATTTTCAATAATTTATTCAATATGTACTAAATATTTTGGTCCTTAATTATGTAAAGGAATAAGAGGTTCTTGATGATTAAAAAATGTATGTTTAGTGTCTAGCGAAGCATGTTATGGAACCTCTTTAGACTTAAGTTGTTCAATTGAGACACTTTCATCTATCATAGGTGTGTTATCAACTAAAATTTGTGTTGGTTAAACCACATTTCCTTGCTCTTGGGAAGCATCATTGTGTATTGAATTGGAAATTAAAGAGTTTGTCAAGTCTATGATAAGTTGGTTTGCATATCATTGACTTATCTTCTTAATCTTGGTGACAAGATCTTGATCATTTGGTTTTGACTCTATAATAACATCCTTTCCTTTATTAGAAGATGCAACATTTATTTTTACAATATTATCAAGGAATCATTCTCATTGTTATTCTTCTACCCTAACCAAGGTATGTAGTTATTTTATAAGAAATTCCAGTGTCAATCTAATGCTAGATTCAATCAACCTTATGATTATTTAATCTTTATTCTCTTGGGGTTGATATTTAAGATAGTATTCTTCATATCCTATAGTCATGGGAATGTCCTCAAAAACCATAAAATTTCCATGTCCATCATAGAAGTGCTCCTACTTATAACTAGCACTGTACGGGACCCCACTACAAGTGCACTTTTGTGTGATGTCCATAAATTTATTCTCTACATTTGCTAAGATTTAGAAAATGTTTTTAAAATGTTAAGAAGGTGTGTTTTGATATTTTATAAAAAAGTGACAATGCAAAAAAAATACTATAATAAAAATGAGGTGGCATAGTACCACACAATTAGAATAAACGTTCATGAAATTACTCAACCTTTGGTGGTGGTGAAATCATATAAATCATAAGGGGGTATGATAAATCAAAAACCTAAGTGTAAACTAGTACACCAAATGCAGGTTGAGAGATACATCAATAACATAAAAGCTAGTTCAACTTCAATGAATTACTACTAGAAAATTAGAATAAATCCCTTCATATTAGGAAGGTGACAATGCAAACTAAAAAACTCAAGATTTGAAAACATGCAATAATTCCAAAGTATAAAACTAGAACCAAATGGGTAGTACAACACCACCACATGGTAATAGGATGTAGAATAAATTGTGTTCTATAAATTGGATCATAAGTGACACATAATATAACCTAAGTTCATAATGATCAAATGATGATGAGTTTATAAATGGCCTTCAATCTAAATGGGAAATTGTACCCAAGTTAACTCAAACCAAGTGCAAATGGGAAAACCAATTGACACCTTGGTCTAGAACTTAGAAAGGTGTGATCTCAAATTTAAATTAAAAAGTGAAGGACTTAAATATTTTTGGAAAATGGTTTAGGCTCAAATCGGAAGCATAACAACATTATTTAGACAAATACAAACACAATGTTTAAGATGAGAATTTGAACAAGGCAAAAGATGATTTAGATTTGAGGCAAAAGATGATTTAGATTTGACCAGCATAACACCTCCTTGTTTAATAAATGGTGGACGAAATTGTGATTGGTTATGATGTGTTTTATTTTTTAAATGAGTATTAGACTCAAATAATAACCAAGAAAAGTAAAAGGGGAAATACTAAATACAACTAAGTAAATCATCATAAGCCCTAAAATGATAAGGTTGTTTCGTATTGTTGAAATATATCATATGCATGCTCTTGGGAAGATTTTAAGTGTTAATCCAAAAAAAAATGCATGAAGTAGTAGGGTTTTTACACCCCCTTCTCCCACGAGATTTTATGGCAACATGGACCTTCGAGCTACTTGCCCAGCACCAAAAATATATTTGTGGCAAGTGGGGTTGTTCTAAAATTTAAATTTTTGATCATCTAGATGGTCCCAAGTGTGGCTAATGCTAGATATGCCTCACATAAATTGATTTGATACTGATTTAGTTACAATGAAATGGTTTATTCCTTTTCATAGTGATTGTGTCTATGTACTACTTAGTGGAAACCCCTAGTTAACCAAACCTGACTCATGTTTTCATTATAAATAGAGAGGTTAACTGCTCAACCCTTAGATCTTGTAGTATACGTACCCTAATTTATATACCCCTTCATGTATCAGTGTTGAAATAATGTCAATATATGAAACACCACGTCAAATCTTCCCTAAATAACTCGTGAAGAGGTTATGATCTCCCCTCCACAAGCCAAATTGCATAAAATAAATGATCTAAGTGAAAATACTTTAGAGGTTATGTTTAGATCACCCAAACCATATGGATTTTGGGGAGATCCTAGACAACTTTCTTTTCATACTTTTGATAAAGGCACAATCATAATTAAAAGGCACTTTTGGTCACCCAAGTTTCCTAAAGGGGATGGGGGAAGAGCATACATGTAATCTTCATTTTGGTCGAAGAAAAAACAAGCAATAATTGATCTAGCATAAGATAAAACACTTTTAAAAACTTGAAATTTTAAGTGAGTGTTAATTTTAAACACCAAATTGAGATGTTTAATGAAGGTTTTGGCCCTTTGGCCTTAGTTTGTAAAAACTCTTAAAAACTTCACAAAACAATTAACAAACCATATAAGTTTCATTTTAAACACCAAAGGTAAGGTTTAAGATTTAAATCATGCTCTAATTTTTTCAATTTTCCACATGGTTCCTACAAATATTGGAGAGTTCCCCCTTGCTTTGAATCAAAATTGATAATGAAACAAGCAAGTTTTGGAATCTTGGTATCAGGTTCTCTATTTTAAAAACATAGAGACTGACATTGGTCAACAGTGACCAATGTCGGTTGTAGTAATACTGATGCCAATCATAAAATAAATGATGTTAGTCAAAAAGGTATTGATAATGGTCACCTATGAACCCTTAGGGAAAAAATATATTTTTCTCAAAAAACACTTGTTAGCCCAAGTTAGAATAAAATATCCAAAAAAGCTCTAGATCATACAAATAATTATTCAGATAGAAACTTAAAAATTCAAAATGACACCCTATAATTTTGAATAAAGCTCTAAAATGTGATTTTTATTCATGTTTTTTCCTATAGCCTAACCAATTCTAGTTAGCTAGGATTGATGCTAGTTACACAAAACTGACATCGGTCACTATGTGACCTATGTATAAAATTAAGCTAAAAACTTGACTTTAAGGATTTTTAATCACTTTTTAGATTTTATAAAAATGTCAAAGTGTCTTCCTTAATTAAATGGGCTATGTTATCCCACTGGGCAAACCAAGATGTAGAGATGGACTAAAAATATGGTTAGATCAAGCATTAGTCAAGAAAACTCATGAAAATGCATAAGAACATAACGACATAAACAAACTCTTTTCACAGGGTTTGGTAAATGAAAATTAAGAGAAAATAAAATAAATAATACACAAAACCCTCCTAAGAGCATCCCATCACCCAAATATGGCTCAAAACATGATTTTCCCCTTGATTTGGTACTCAAGGCTTCAATAATGATGCAAGGCAAAGCTCCTCCATCATCTCTGGCTTACCAATGAAACTAGGCTCATGATATGAAATCAAGGTAATGCCTATCAATACATCTATCCTATTATAAATCAAGCGTAATAAACACCACACACAAATGGATTGTGGAGATAATTTTGCATAATAAGTTTACACAAATGGAGCTTAATCAAAGTGGTCTTGTCCCTCCTATTTATATATTTTCCAAATTGATTAGGATCAATCATGATCATACATCTTGAGATCAAGATGTGTGGCTATGAATTAATCTAATTATGTAAATAATATCCATAAATACCCTCATAAATATTTAGAAGGAATGGGCATTAAAGAGGCATGGGAGGCCATAAACCTAATATTTGTTGTATTTATGGCTTATAGATACCACCTCATAAATGACCTCATTTGATGATGCAAATAATAGGAATAAATTTACAACTAAAATATATTCAATAACTTCCATGGAATTCTCACTTAAGCTCATAATTTGGTTTACTTTGCTTATGTGAGATTAATCAATTTTTATGCAATTCTTTGGAAATTGGTTGCACTCAATTAATCAAACTAGTCAAAATGTCATATTACTAGGTTGTAATTTTATTGGAGATGAATTATAAGGTGATATTATTTACATACAGACTATCATTTCATTTAGGATGTTGTTGACACAAAATAACACATGCACATGTCATGTGCTTCTTAACTAGAATAAAACAGTGATCCAAAGCACGAAAATGCATTTTCCTCATTTCAACTCAAAAGCATTTGAGAAAATTTAATAATCATATTAAATGAATTTCCCCATTTAGGGATATATTAGCCTATATTGGCACTTATATACGAGAAGCTTGAACTATTTTGCATGTTTTAGTGATTTTGACCTAATTTATGCATTTTTAAAATTTCAAGATTAACAATTTCAACACAATGGTGTTAGGAAATGGATATCTAAAGTATGATCAAAATTATTAATAAGCAGCACAGTAACTTTATTTAATTAAATTTTATTTACTTGAACAAATGTTAATATAAATAATGTTTGTCCACGACTAAATATAATGTGGAACTCAAGTTAATAATACAAGGTTCAATATATTTAATCTAAAGTATGGGAGAAATAAACTTAAAATTCCCTAATTTTTTATTTTATAAATATTAAATTTATAAGAATCTAAAACCATAGCCATAAATTTCCTAAATTTAGATGCATCTTATTTCAATAATTATTTTCCATCTTCTTAGAAATCTATTGTTCATATGAGCCAATTTATTTTCAATTTGTGATATAATACATTGGAATATATGAAGTTTGCTTTGATTTATAAACCAAATCATTATGTGATGATATTTTGTATATTGTTTTGGATTAGATTTGAATATCTTTCCATTTTTTATATAAATTGTAGTGGTATAAAAAATTTGCAACATGACAATTTTGAGTAAGGTTTTAAAGAGAATCTACAAGGTTGTTTTCGATGTACAAAAATTTATTTTGGGTATAAAATTTAATTACTTTACTAATTCATTTTATCAATTATTTTATAATTTTCTAATATTATTTGTTTTAATTATTTGTTGACGATCCCAAATAATATTAGAAGAGAAAATCTAATGCAATCACCCTCCCAATTATGTTGTAAATGTATAGAGAATATAAAATCATTAATACTTGTATTCAATTATATGATAGTGTGTATAAATTTTCATTTAGGATTAAGAATCTATTTTAAATTGACATTGAGGTTGATTTCAATATATTTCATTTCTTTCCAAGTTTTAGAACTATATGAAAATAGAGAGTTGCAGTCTTCCACATTGAAACCTTAGGTAGAAGGGGGAACGATAAGTATGCCAAAAAGAATCTTTATATTCAGTTTAGTATTATTCATATTAAAATACATAGATCATAATGTATTTTAAAAGTTTAGTGATCTATTAATAGTAGTATTGATGATAGTTTTGAAATAATTGAACAAAACATGGTTGAATTACAATAAATTGAGGAGCAAGTAAAAATCTATAAAATGTACATTATATAAAAAAACATTACATTGAGTTGCATAATCTATAGTGTTAAATGAGTTTAATGGTGTGAATGAATCAATTTTATTTTTGGTGGGATGATAGATCAATAAAATTTAAAAAATATATGATCAACTGACACATCATTTGAACACACACACACACACACACACACACACACACACACACACACACACACACACACACACACACACACACACACACACACACACACACGCACACACACGCACACACACGCACACACAAGCACACACACACACACACACACACACACACACACACACACACACACACACACACACACACACACACACACACACACACACACACACACACACACACACACACACACACACACACACACACACACACACACGCACGCACGCACGCACGCGCACGCGCACGCGCACGCGCACACACACACACACACACACACACACACACACACACACACACACACACACACACACACACACACACACACACACACACACACACACACACACACACACACACACACACACACACACACACACACACACACACACACACACACACACACACACACACACACACACACACACACACACACACACACACACACATATGAGAAAATATTGAATAAAAAAATATAAATACAAATAACAACACAACAACGTAGATAACAAGAAAAATAGTGAATGGATATCCCAATCCCAAGCCATAACAATAGACATATCTAGAATACCCCAACATAAATATCATACATTCTGCAGTGTTTTCCCTTTGGTCAAAACTTTCTTCTCTGCCCAATTGTCCACTTCCAAGTTGTCATTCCTACCACTATTTCTTTCAGTCATGGATGATAAAAAATGGTTTTATTTCTTTTGTTTGTTCACTGATTTTCAAGTATCATCATTTTAGGGGTTTTTTTACTTTGTTTTATAAGTCTATAGTTTTATGGTTTAAATTTATTTTTATTTTTAATGTGTAAATTCTAAATAAAATAAAAATAGAAGTAATATGAAAAAGGTATTCATAAATTTGTAATAAATTTAACTTTTATTTTCATGTGTCCACTTTATAAATATAAATTTCAATAAAATCCATTAAATAGTTTTTTAAGATGGGAAATTTTTATTTAAAATTAAGATAGAATTATACATGTATTATATAATCAATAGTAATTGATATAATTTTATTAAAACTTATGGACAAATTATTTTCATTATTTAATAATTAATTAGGTATATTGTATTTTAAAATTATTAGATATAAGTTTGAATGTTTTATGTCTATCTTTTATAGGTATGGCTCACCCACAATTAAATTTTGAAATTGAAGAGCAGAAAAGAGTATATGCTCAACAATATCAAAGATAACAATGTGAACAAATGACATAGGAACAAATAAAGTAATCTAATGAGAATAAAAGAGAAAGACATTCGAAACATAGGTCTGAAATTCCAATTAAAGAACTAGACATAGACATGAGACAACATGCCCAAGAAATGATAGCATATCATGCACAAACATTGAAATATGATCAATAGAGATTGATAAGAAGAATTCAAAGATAAATGCATTTGAATCAATTTACATTGGAAGAAATAAATGAACTACAAGAACATAATCATGAATCAGTTCAAAGACATCATTGAATGAATGCTAACTCTGAATAAGTGAATTCCATGACCATATAACATGTGTTATACATGCCAGATAGTAGAGAAAGAAATGTCATGGATAACAATATTGAAAACAATATACAAAATACACATGATAATAGTGAAAATATTGAGGTGATTTAAGGATATTATATATTATATTTCATTATCGTCTAGAAAAATTAGCTTCATCAATTATATGTTATGTTTGTCAATAAATTTACACTAGCATAAATATATCATGATCACCTTAAGGTCCCATTTTCCACAAATGTCAACTAGAGAAGAATGATCATCAATTTTTAGCATCAAACAATATGCATCATGGTCCACAACTACCAAAACTTGAAATCTTAACCCAAGTACAAGAGATGTTGATAGCACGAGTCAATCCAATCCTATAATTCAGACATGTAACTAGAGGTTAGTATAAATATAATGTACATACGATTAGTTTTACATAAGTGAAATAAATTGCTAAGGTTTTACCACATCAAATAAAATATTTCTTAATCATTATTTTTTGAAGAAGATATCTATGCGGAATGCATTAAAAATATACATTTGATAAAGACAATATATAGGGAAATAAAATATAAAATAGAACATGAAAAATTTTATAGATATGTTCAAATTCATGAAAATGCACTTATCAAACTTCCACATAATTTTGATAAAAATATATTTAACCAATTGAACTCTATACATATGGTGTTTGATTCAGATGTGAATTAATATGTATTTTAGGGTTTGATGATGGAAATAGATGAAGGATATATCATGAATCATATAAATTCAATGGCCTCAAAACCCCCCAAATTCCATGAGAGAGATGGAATTAATCCATGCATGGGTGAATAATCCTAATGCAAAACCTAGAGATTAGATGGATTGGCCAAGAATTGCATACCTTATAAATGAGTATGTCACAGAGGGGTCAATTTATATGGTCTTCCCCACATTATTTCTATATGGAAGATGTGATTGCTTAGAATCAAGAATGAAATGAGTGCATCTACATTATTTTGTTAAACATTTGATTCTAGGGATCACCATTTTAGACTACACCCATGATTCAAGCATTACATGATAAACATGATTATGATACATCATCCAAAAAATTCATCTATAGTGTTTGTGAAAAATATTTTTCAAGACATGCCAATCACCATCAATTATTTGTGTTAGCATATTGATAACTTGCCCCACTCTCATCTAGTTTATTTTTTGATGCATTTTGGTACCATATTGAGTGGTACAAAGTCTTATTAGTAAAAATATTGTGTAGAATTAAGTGACATGTTGCATCAAATTGGAAAACTGATAATTTTCTTCATGTTGAGTAAAATTTATATTTATTATGCCAATATGTGTGTGTTAATTCTAGGAACACCACCAACCAATCCCCAAGAATCACAAAAATAGCATCGATAAAATATTATTGACTATCCTCATATAGTGACATACTACATGCACTTGTGACATATAATTTTTTGAAAGGAGATACTAAAAAAAGGAAAGAAATTGAAATATCATCGGTCTAGATATGAATGACAACATAGAGGTTCATCACATGTGCATGGTTTCATATAGTTAGAGGGAGAACCAAACATGGATAATCTTGATTGGAAAAATAATCATGATCTATAAAATGCTCAAAAATACTTTGACTTTATTTTCCATACATGGAATCCACGTGGAGATCCACATCAATGAAACATACGAGTATGATATCAATATTTTTCATATCTAATTTTTACATAATAATTAAGTTATCTCATACTAACATATAAAATTGTATATATCATGCAATATAGGTATTATGAAATTTTACTCAACATCCATGTATTAGAGATACAAATCAATTGGCATAGGTGGATCTTGACCATGACTATGAAGAGATACTCAATTGTGTAGAGCGACATACAATGTGTAGAGTGCCTACCTATGTAAAAAAATAGGAAATATGGTTTTTAGATAAGATATTCATACATTCATTTTTTTTATATATAAATATAGCATAATATCCTTATAAAAACTATTTTTCTTATTATTTTGATAGGTACAATGTACTATGGCCATTGAATCTAAATGGATCAAAAAAATTTCAAGACCAAGAAATAAGAGATAAAAAATATGAGCCTGAAATAAATGATGATCATTTAATACATCTGAAACATACTATATAGATTGGTAACCTATGCTTTCAAAACATGTGGTAATAAATTACATTAAAAATTATGTGACAAAAGCTGAGTAAAGTTTTGAAATGTATCATAAAATGTTAATGTGACTTGTAAACATTAAAAACCCTAATGAATTAGAATTTAAATAATATAGAATAATCCTATAATAAAATCTTGTCTAAATAGACATTGGGGCATAAGAGACATGTCATATGTTGTTGGAGATTCCATTGGTATAAAACAATAAAGTGTTTATCACTTTGAATGTTTCATGTGAAGTGTTCAAACTAGTAACACATACTATATAACTAGAAAATGATAAACCCTTAAAATATTTCATTGATGGATACTTGAATAGACCTTATGAAATGGAATTTTTTTTACTTATAGAGACATATAGATTATGTTCATATAATCCCAATCAAAGTTGAGATAATAAATGAGAGGCTAGGAGTGTGGCAACTACTATGAGATTATTCCCAAGGTTTAGTACATTAATAGTGTGGGAAACAAAAAATAAGTTGATCTATATTGGTTAGATTTATTGCTTTAAAATACATTTTATGATATAGAAAGAGATATCAGACTTGATGATGATATAATAGCATCAAACTGGGATTCATTTAATTATAATCCTTGGCATGTGGAATAAAGGACTATGTCAAATGACCATGAAAATCAAAGTGATGTTGAATGTGAGATGTTCAATCCATTCATGAAAATAAAATGGGACATGAGTGGTAAACCATATCAAGGATACATCATGGGAAAATTATTAAAGTATCAAAATTATATATGTTGTGTATAAGATATTATAGAGATTAAAAATCTGCACACGATGGTTCTAAATGTCACAATTCCCCTAGACCACCTCAAGACCCCTTTGGGCCTAACCTAAACCATTCAACCCCAAAATAGACCTAATGCTAGTTAATTTGACCCATTGACTTAACTCACCTTTTACACCAGATTTACCTTGGCCCTCAACCACCAATGGTCAAATTAACCATCAACAGTCACCCTAACCATTGATGGTCAAATTCCACCACCTAAACCAACTTAACTCATGCTTTAACTCCAACTTTATTTAATATAATTAGAGTATCTAATTCATAAGTGAGCCCATGCATGATGAAGTTAAAATTAAAAAACAATTTGGACCCCTTATTAACATCTTGTTTCACCTCTTCTTCATTGCCTATAAGAATAGAGGTTCAGGAAGTGAAAAGGAACCATACATGACTTCAATAGCTTTTTCATCCAAAGTTTATTTAAATGTCACTTATTGCAGTAATTTAGCTATGACATCAGAGAGACAACTTGCCACTACCCCTCAGTTGACATATAAGTACCATTACTCTATCAAAATCATGTTAAAATCCATAAACTAGACGAACACCTTAGCCATTCACTCAACCAACCTCTAAAAAGCTAAGTATTTGTCTTCAATCTATCAATTACTTTATTTCCATTTCATAACTAGCCCAGTATAAACCATCTCTTAGAATTGCCTTCTATGATCCCATCAATCTAAATTTTTATCATCTAAACCCAACACACAGTAACCATTGATAGTCAACCTAACCGTTGATGGTCTATCCAACCACCGATGGTCACCTAAACCACTAACAGTCACCTCAACCACCAGTAGTCACACCAACCATTGATGGTCACTATGGTAGAAAATAATAACAAGTTATTCTCACCTACTACCAGGTTGAGTATAAACTCTAAAATTTTGTATATACTGGCTAATCACTCAATACCCTTATCATTATGGTGTGTGAAGTGAGGGGGTAGGCCCCAATACCAAGCCACATATTGATTTCTAATACATATCATTTTTAGAGCCTAAACATAATTTGAAACCAACCATAGACTTCTTTTCTGGTACCTGCTCTACAAATAAATTTTAGTCACACAAATTCTTATAAAGCTTAAGGCATACGCCAAAATAGAGACTAAAACTAACTTTAAGACTTAACATAATTTTTAGTGTGTCTTTGATTTCCTTCTTCATTTCTTATCTTCTCTCTATTTGAGTGGTGAGATTATTTTCGTATTCTCTCTCTTTATCTTGTATGGTTTTAACTCACCAATAATGAAAAAACCTAGTAGAATAGAACCCATCACAAAAACAATCATCCTCTTCTACCTCATCATCCATGGGGTACATCTCTAAACCAAAAGATTCTCCTCACCTTTGATAATTCCTTCTTTCAATCCAGTAGTTCCCTAAAGAGATATATACTTTTCCACTTTCTTAGATAATAGTCCTATGGCCTTTCTAAATTATCTCAACACCATGCTTCACCATACCCCTACTTTGGTTCCACTTATGGACCCACCTTATGGCATGTCTTACCACCTTATGGAGAATATTTTTAATACCACAATCACCACTCAACCATTAACTATCGAAGCTTCTTCATCTACCAATAATCCCTTTGATACCACTATTAAAAACTAACCTGCTCAACCTACCAATACCCTTACACCTTCTAGCCCCACCAACAACTCCTCTACCCTAGGATTAATCCATTTTTTAGCTACCCATACTCCACTCATTGTGGGAGTACTTAGAACTAGCATTTCCAACCTTCCTTTGGCTACACCCAATCCCTTAGTCACCACTCCACTTCAAATCTTATGTCTATACCTTCCACCTTACCATCAATCAATACCAAGGTCACTATCTACCCTTTTCCTATAAACCCAACCATGACTCATACCCAATCCACCTTGATCCCTCAATAGGTTCCCATTACACCAAACTTGGTATACATACCTAACCCACAAGGTCATGTACCTCTACCTACTACCCAACCACCTACATCTACCTACCCCTACATAGCATCTATTCAACCACCTATGTCCATATATCAATATGTGGTAGTTTCTCAACCCCCTATCAATTATCTGTATATCACCCAACCCCTCAACAATTTAATTCCTCTCATCTTGCACCTATCTGGTACAACAATAATGACCTATGTACTTTCCATTGAGTATTCAGGCATGATGTTAGTAGGTGTCATAAATTCAAAATCAATGTCTAAACCCTCATTGATAAGGGGGACCTTGTGTTAGATAACCCCAATGCACCTCTGAACTAGGATCTTGACATTTTTAGACAACCTTTCCCCAATCATGCATATACCAAAAGAGAGAGAAAAAAATTTGAGTGTTCTCATGATGCCCATACCATCAATATGGTTCTTGACACAATCATTGATGAATAACCTACTGCCCAAAACACCAGTGCTTCACCCTCTCCACTTATTGAGATAGTGAATTTACCCTCTCTTCCTTTGGAGACACAAACTGAGGAAGTAACCTTTTCCCCTCCTCCACTTATGGAGGTAGTGAACTCATCAACCCCTCATTCAACTGACATGCTAGAAAAAATAACCATCGCCACTTTATCTTCTCCCTTAACTACCGATAAATTTACCTCCTCTTTTGAGATCATTCCCAAGGAATAAACCACCATATCTACATCTTCCACAAAAAAACCACCCATCCAAACCTCACAACCTTTGATTAAGGAAAAGGATGAGGTCATTATTTTCAATCAGACTTGCTCCCTTGTGAAGGTAGTTTCATGCCTTCATAGTCTACTGAAACATGGAAACAATCTTAGGATGTGGGTAGCCTAAGTAGCAGATTGAGTCTCTAGATTCTAAAGACTATTTCCCTTTGTTGTATCAATTAATATCTCTACCCTACACTACAAACTACTATCAAAAGTGAATAAAGAAAATAAAAGGAAAAATCCTATTTAGTGATGGTAATACACTTTTATTTTGGTTCATCCACTCAATTTGAGCTTCTAAAAACACTGATTAAATAAGAAAAAAACTAAAATTTTAATATCAATTTACTCTTATGCATCAATATTTCATGAAAAAGTTTTATTTGGTGATCATAGCTTGAGGGAATAGGCCTAATTTAAGGAACTAACTATCCACTTATATCCATTATAAATTCATCCAGAAGACATTAAACATATAACATGACCTACATAATCTGATCAACTAGTAACTAGGTAAGAATCAAGACTTGACAAGGAATAAAATTCTATCACTTATGCAAATCACTAACATAAATAAACTATACCAACATTCTAGAATCTAAAAATAATAGTCCTTTTATTTATCTGAAAAGGTTACAAAACTCAATCTTTAGCAGAATTTGGTCTTGTCAAAAGAGAGATTCATATATCAAAATGGTTGGAAAAGATAACTTATATAGAAAAAGCATACACAAGCCAAATATTGGTGTTGAAAATAGAAGAGGATATCAACTCTCATATCACCCCAAGTCCAACTTGAGCTATCTAAAAATAACCAAGCCTTCTGATAATATCTTTTTGTCTTATGCCTTGCATAAAAATCTTTTTGGCATTAGAAAATAATGGTGAGCCCATTTCATAATCCTTATTTATAATAAAGATTAAATTCTTCAAATGTGCATGGATCTTTGTACATTCAATTCTCTTCATTCATGATGCTACACCAATCCTTAGATGAAGAACCTCAATTTGAATAAGAGTTGAAAACATTGAAAGCCTTCAATTACGATAAACAAGAGTGCATGCAAGACCTATCAACTATTCAACCAAATTTCAAGACTATTCAACTCCAACTGACTCCATTTCACATGAAAAGGCTCTTGAAATGGAATCATGCATGAAATTCCATGTTGTTGTAGAAGGGATAAGGTGGGCCCAAGTTTGACAAGTCAAACTCTTGCATGGAATGATACACCAATATCCAAAGAATAAAATGCCTCTTGATTGAACTTGAAGATGAGTTGGGATCATTAAATGCATGAGATGACTAGGAGATATGCATGACTTCAATAAATAGCCAATTGAAGCTTTGACCAATCAACTATAGATAGTGTTTACTTGCATAGAAAAGGATCTTGATGAATGAGAGGTTCATGAAAACTCCAAGAGAACAAAAAATAAATGGTGTAGAAATTTAGATTGAACTCCTTGTTATCTTATTCCAACACTAAACCCAACTTAGCACTTTTGAACAATTAGGTCAACTAGACTAGTTAAGCCAAAAAAGGTCTAGTTTGCAAACTTGGACACCATAAAACATGCAACAAAAGCCATGAAACCTCTAGATTAGAATCCCTTTAGGGAGTGACTATAAGATGATATTTAGGCTGGTTGTAGGTGTCATTTTTTTTCAAATGTTTGTCTTTTCTTCACTTAGGCTTGAAGCCCATTCCCTTATGCACTTTCCTACAGACATTTTATTTTGGCCTATCTTTCAAACATTTTTTTATCATTATTTACCTTTAGACTTATTGCCTATAGCTTATCTCTTTATTTATTTCCTTCAGATAAAAATTCCAAAGGAGTTCTTTTAAAAACTTTCTTTTTCTCATTTCCTTTGAAAAAAAAGTCTGAAGGAATTCTTCTCTTTTGGTCCTTGTTTTTGGTTGTTCCCTCTGGTCTTTTCTTCCTTTCCTTTTCTTTGGACAAAATGTCTAAAGGAGTTGTTATGTGTTGGCTATTTATTTCAAGATTTTGGCCTTAGGTATTCCTTCGAGCCTTTGCCTTAGACAATTTTCCCATGGAAATTATTAAGTGTCCTTCCCAAATGGGAAGTATCCTTCAAAAATTTTGAAAGGACCATCTAAACTTTTGAGAATGACCCTTCAAGAAATTGAAAGTGCCCCTCGTATTTTTTTAAAGTTCCCCTTATACTTTTTAAATTGATAATTTTCCTTGAAAATAACCCTTCGACATTATTGGAATGGTCCACTTTCCCTTCGGCTTTTTGTAAAGGACTTTTCAAAAAAAATGACAAGCCCTTTAGGCTTGATGAAATGTGCCCTTCAAACTTTTTGAAAAGTCCTTTCAAGAATTTTGTTTTGGTCTACTCATCATTTCAAAAGACCCTTTTTATTTTTAAAATACCCTTAGGCTTCATGAAAATGCCCTTCGGGTCTTTGGAAATGAACCTTTCAAAATTTTGACAAGTGACCCTTCGTAACTTTTTTAATGGTCTTTCAACAACTTTGAAATGGTCCACTCACCCTTCAGAAAAATTGTGTCGTTTCTCTAAGAAAATTCCTTTCATCCTTTTGAAAATGTTCCTTTAGTAAAATTTAAACTGACCTTTTAGGGAAATTGATTTGGATAAAATGTCTGAAATAATTCCTTGTACTTAAACAAAAAAAGCTGAAATAAAAACTCCTGAAAGAATTCCTCTTGAAAGAAATAAGCATTATACTTTTGCATGGGTTTTTTGTGGAAAACTTCTACCATAGAATATTGAATGCTAAAACTTGGCCTAAAAGTTAAAGATGTTTAAACTTTGGCTTCTTCTAGACCTTCTTGGATCCCTTCACTTGTAATGTTGAGCTTTGTCATAGCCACCTAATCCATCCATGAACTGGGACCTTGCTCATCTATTCAAACTAGGTAGAAACTTGGTATGTGGGCCAAAATGGCCAACAATTTTAGTGACTCACAGGGAAGCATAATTGTTATGCTTGGATAACTCATACCATATACATGATATTTGAATTTATAAAGAAATGATAAATTTGATCCATGACTACAAATTCTCTTCTAAATTGGCATGAGACAACCTTCATCCTCCAAAACAAGAAGGAAAACACATAAAATAGGAAAAATAAAAAAATAAGCAAATGTACAAACAAGCACTTATTTGGGACAAAATAGGACTAAACTAATGTTCTTGAATAACACTTAAAGGAAAATAAATAAACTATGTACAAGGAGCCAAACTCTTCAATAGTAATGTTTTAGATGTATCCCATTGATTGGGATTGGAAGCTCCTCACCATAATCTTTGTAATCTGGAAGGCATTGTAGGATTTGTAGCTAGAGATTGTGTATGGGCCACTCTAAAGGGAATCAAACTTTGTGTGCATTCTTGGTTTATCTCGATCCTCATCCCACTTTAAGATCATATCCCCTTCTTTATAACTTCATGAAGAAACTCATTTTTCAAAGGTTCTCTTCACTTGTGCTTGATGAGTTTCCATGGCTAGCATGGACTGATTTATTACTTCTTTCAACTTTGTAAGCTTAGCATACCTAATCTTCATAGGCTCATTCTCCAACAACTCAAGTTGATGCATTAGTTATAAAGTAAGAAACTCAAGAGAAATGGGTAACCTTGCTTCCTTACTATATACTAACATGTATGGAGAGTTGGCTATTGATCTTTTATAGGCGATCCTATCAGCTCATAGAGCTGACTTCAACCTAAGATGCCATGACCTCTAATTGTCTTTAATAGTCCTTCTTATGATCTTTAATGGGTTCTTATTTGTATATTCATCAAATCCATTACCTTATGGATAATAGTTTGATGAAGTTATAAGATAAATTCCATGTTGGATAGCCCAGTAGCTGATCCTAAATCACATAAAAGCCATTGCATTATCAAAAATAATAGTTGAATAAACTCCAACTCTAGTAAGAAAACCTTCATAGAAATATAGAACATTGGTTTCATTTACTTCTTTCAATGCCATTGCTTATGTCCAACATGTGAAGTAATCTATAGTAGTTAGAATCCATTGATGTCATAAACTTGAAGGAGGATTTATGAGACCAATAAAGTCTAATCCTCATTGGACAAAGGGTTGAACCACCACAATTGGTTAAAGAGGTAATGCTACAAGTTTCACTTTTCCTACAAACATAACATAGTGTTTGCACTTTCTAACCCATGCATGGCAATCACCAAATATACTAGGCTAATAGTACCCACCTCTCATGATCTTAAGGGTTTTAGTTATTGAGAAAAAATGTGCTCCACCATGTCCATCATGGAATTCTTAAATAAATCCTTGAGTTTGGATTGGTTGTATAGATCTTAGCAACATGTCATTGATATCTTTCTTGAAAAGAACACCATCAATAAGAAAAAATGTAATTGATTGTAACCTTAAATATATTGTTTTTCAATCACTTATATGAGAGGGATAAATACCATTTTGGAGATAGCTTACCAAGTCATGAAACCAGCTAGAAGTTGGCGCATGACTAGTTGTAACCTCTTCAACATTTGACACAAAAAAAACCTCATTAATCTCTTACAAGTCTTGATCTAGATGCTCACAAAGTTCTTTGTCTCTAATTAGCTTTGTGACCTTGATTTCCATATCATACTCCATTACCTTGGTTATCCAACTATCTCTCTTCTTATTTATATCTTTGTTCAAAAATAACTCCTTGATGCTTGGATTAGAAACCATTAGGTGTATATTATTGTTAGACAACAAGTATCTAAACATTGTAAGAGATCTTATAATTGAAAGTAAAAGTTTCTCAAAAAAAGAGTACCTTTTTTCATACACTTCTAGGCCTTGACTAAATATAAATATTGGGTTCTTCAAAGCCTCATTATTTTGTTGCATAGGAATCCCTTAAATGGTGTCCATGTTAGCATATGTATACAAAATGAAATCCTTTATTAAATCTAGATTTATAAGTGTAGGAGCACTAGCTATGGCCTTTTTAATATCTTCAAAACCTTTTACTCCTTTTTTGGACTAGATGAAGCTTTGATTCTTTTTTAGCATGGTTGTAAGTGGCTTGGCTAAAATGGAAAAATATGAAATATATCTCCTTATGAAGTTGATTTTCTCAAAGAATCTTTACATAGCTTTTTTTTTGCTTAGTCAAAGCAAATGCAAGAATGGAGTCTACCCTTTCAAAATATATGCTTAAACCATTCTTTGAAACAAAATGTCTAAGAAGATAACCTTTATGAATTGAGAAGACACACTTTTTTGGATTTAGAGATACCCCAAATTACGTACAAATTTCAAACAATTCCTTGAGATGAACCATGTGATCCTTCACACTCCTTGAAAATAATATTATATCATCCAAATAAACAAGTATAAACTTGTTAATAAGGCCTTTGTATTCCATATATATGTCTCTCTAAAGGTTGATCTAGCATTAGATAAACTGAATGGCATCTTTCTGTATGCAAACATCCCCCACTTGGTTGTGAAGGTTGTCTTAAATTGGTCCTTTTGACCAAAATTTGATTGTAGACAGTATATCCATCTAGCAAAAAAAACCTTTCTAAACATGTAACCATCTATAAAATTTGTTCCATTGATGGCAATGGATAATAATCTTTAAGTGAAGCCCTGTTCAAATCATGGAAGTCAACACACAATCTAATCTCATTATTCTTCTTTCATATTGGAACAAGATTTGCCACCCAAGTTGAGTGATTGATTTGAAATATAATATTTGACTATATGAATCTGTGAAGCTTAGCTCTCATCAAAGGCTCATGCTAAGGATTAATGGGCCTTTATATTTGTCTCACTAATTTTGTTTTATCCTCTAACTCAATGGTGTGTTGAGCTAAAATTGGGTCAAATCCCTTGAGATAACTATATTTCCATGCAAATATATCAGCAAAACTTGTGCATAACTCAATGAAATATTTTTTTTGTGAAGGATCACATACCTTATCCAACTTCAAAATCTTGCCATCTATAATCTCTACATTGGCATAGTGTTCTTCTTTTGTTAACAAGGATGACTTCTCTTTCCTTAAATCATCATCACCACTAAAAATGTTCTCAAGTGTGACCAGTCCCTTGGGAATTTTATTTATTTTTAGTTGTACAATCTGATCACCATATTTCTACAAGTTCTTTGATTGGTTTCTTGAAGAAAACCCAGCATCCTCTTGCAAGAATCTCACAATTTGATTTTCATCTTCGAACACTTGCCAATTCTCATGATTATATGGAATAAAAGGCCTTATAACCACCTTTAAATGTGACTAAATTTTATCACTTTTTATATCAATTGGAATACTAAATTGTGACCTAATGGCATCCAACCTATCTGCATGTTTATTCTCACCTCTTGGTATTGCCTAAATTTTAAAAGCTTAAAAAACTTCAAGTAAGTCTCATATTTTAATTTAAGAAAAAAAATTTTGCATACATTCAAACCTCTTACTTTGTGAACTATAATTTCATTATCACCAAAAGCTTGCAAGGTGTTAACTTTCATCTTCCTAACCCACTGCAAACCATGAACTAGTGTTTCATACTCAGTAACATTATTTAAACAACCAAACTAAAATTTAATAAAAGATAAATACCTTTAATTTTTTGGATAAAACAACATCATTATATCTTTGATACCATGTTTATTTCTTGATTCATCAAATTAAAATTGCCACAAACCTTCACCAAATTCATCATCCTTAACCATGGCCAAAATTGTCACATCATTCTCATGAAGGCAATATATACCAAGTCCTTATTCCTCAATCATATTATAAGGATCATTCTCATGAAAAGTGAAATCCCACTCATCAAGAAATAAATATGGAAATACATCTAAATTTGATTCATTTTCTACTCCACTAGTTTCTAGTACATCATCCAAGATGATACAGTTAATGTTTACAACACTTAGCATATATGGCTCCATATGGAATTATGCAATAGGTTTAGAATGAATAATTACCTTGGTACCATACCTAGTTATAAACAATAAATAACTCCAATTTTATAACAAATATCTCCCAATATTTGAGGTGAAGTCCCTTGAAAGACATATAACAAAGTAAGGAGGTAAGTCTATCACAACAACATCCTACTAAATAGTAACATTAGGGAAATCATGTAATGTCAATTTGATATCTTTGATGATGTATACCATATTTATTAGTGACCCATCTAGTTTCAATACCCCCTTAGTGTTTGTCTCATAAATAAGGTTGAACTTGTCTGCAATCTGTTTAGGCATGTCTATATTACTAACTCCACTATCCACCATATAGTTATGAACTAAAGTATCACCTACTATCAAGGAAATGTAGAAAGGAGTATTTTTATTTGTTTTTACCTTAGTTATATCCACATTTTCCATCTTATTTACTTGTTGAACTTATTTCTTAGTTGGCTGATCTGAATTATTTAAGACAACACCTTCTTTATCAACCGGTTCTGGAGACAATTTGAGAGCTAAAATCTCTTGGATGAGCATATCTTTTTTTTTTCCTAGAATGGAAAGAGAATCCCATATGATAATTCTGATATTAGACTTATTCATTTGATCCACTATTCTAAAATTAGATCCACTAACCTTTGGTTGCACTTTTTTAAGCACTGGTTGTTCATGAACTAGAGGTAGTTGATGAACTTTACTAACCTCTATATTCTAATTTTTCTAAGTTTTAGGGGTATAAAATTGTTCCTTTGTACTCTTAAAAACAACATTATTAATAATTTAATCCTTTATCACCTCCTACATCTCATCACTGTCTCTTCTTTTAGCTCTAGCTACAGTTACAACTTAACCACTTGAATTTTTAGTTTCAACACCTTGAATAAAAGCAACATGATCATCCACTTGCCAATTTATATTTATGGCATCAAGATTCACTTGAACTTTTTGATTCTCTCCTTATGACACCAAACCTATATCTTGGTATTGACCTCCTTGAAAAGAAAACTCTTCTTATGTCATTTGTGTCATAGTGATGTTTTGTGATACCAAGGCTTGGTTTTGAGCATCACTGAGATTTGAGGACTACCAACCTGAATTTTGCATCAAATTATTTTAAATTGGGGTGGGAAAAATGGCCTTTGAAGTAGAATGATAATTAGGATCAATGGCATCATATGGATTAACTTGAGTTATGGCTCCTTATGTTTGATAAGGTGTTTTGTTCTCTCTAAAACCTTGATAAGGAGGCCTTTGATCTTTAAAGGATTGATAGGTGGTCTAATTATTATATTGATATATCTTATTAGCCTAAAATTACTATATTTTGAGTTGTACTATTTCATTCCTAAAGGATTGTAACAAGCTTTTCAACTCTCCTTTCTCACTAGCTTGACTAATAGAGGCTACAATTTGAGCTTGAGGTGATGAAATAGGATCTAAGGATGGAACTTGAGGAATTTGAGGGGCTGGTATAAAATTTAATTCTAGAAATATAAGCATTGGAAGCTTTGGATAAATCTTACCAGCTTGTATCAAACTATTCTCTGCCCTTATTACAACCTGATAAGCATTTGGCAAGGTAGTACCACCCATTGATTGTATCATCACACTAGTGTCAGAGTTAAGGGATTTAAAATAATATAGAAATTCATATTTAGGAGATGATCTAATCAACATAGGTACATTGATCCATGTATTTTGGAATATGAGATTAAAATTAGACATGAAATCATGAGGAGCTCTATTCTACCAAAGAGAGATGATCAAATTTGTCCTCAAATTGCTTGACCAAGGCTACACCCAAATCATCCCAAGTAGAAATGGAGTTTAGTGGAAGGTTTCTATACCAATGAAATGATTTTCCTTTGAAGTAAGAAGCAATTAATCTAATAGCAACACTATTCTCAACAACATTATGGACAAAATAGAGATTAGCTACATCTTGGATATGCCCAATAGGGGTTGTTTGATTTTCTCCTAAGAATAATGAGATGCTCTTGAGGGAAGATATAGGAATGTCATCAAACTAAGATAAATTTAATGGGCTACCTCTATTAAATGGAACAAACACCTAGTTTCAGATGGACATTTGGATAGTGGGGATTGTAGTGTCTAGAATATTAGGATAACTAGAAGATGAATATTTATTTTGAGGATATGGATTTTCCCTCCTAAAACTTGATCTCATATATGATATAAATTCAAAATGAATACCTTGACTTTTTGACCTTGTGGTAACCTTTGGCATGAATGAATTACCTAAATGATGTTATGAGCTCTACAACTAGATGCTCATGATAATGAATATCTTCTTCTACTACAAAACCTCTTTAGATATGTAAAGAATTTATTCAAGGTCCCACTAGGCATGCCAAATAAATTTTTCAATCATACTCACACCCTTGTGAGTGTATTTTTAGGCCTACATAGTCTATTGAAACATGGAAACAATCTTAGGTTGTGAGTGGCCAAATTAGTGGATTGAGTCTCTAGATTCTAAGGGCTAGATCCCTTTGGTGTATCAATTAGGATCTCTAATCTACACTATAAACTACCAGGAAAAGGGAAGAAATAAAAATAAATGAAAAATCCTATCTAATGATGGTGATACACCTATATTTTGGTTCATCCACTTAATTTGAGCTTCTAAAAACACTAATTAGACAAGAAAAAAATTGAATTTTCAATTCCAATTGACTCCTATGCATCAATATTTCATGAAAATGTTATATCTGGTGATCAAAGCTTGAGGGAAATGAGGGAATAAGCCTAACTCAAGACACTAAATAACCACTTATATCCACTATAACTTCAGCCAAAAGATATCAAACATATAACATGATCTGCATAATCTGATCAACTAGTAACCAGGTAAGAATTAGGTCTTGACAAGGAACACAATTTTATCACTTATGTAAATCACTAATATAAATACACTATACCAGAATTTTTTAATTTGAAAATAATAGGCCTTATATTTATTTAAAAAGGTTACAAAATTCAATCTTTATTAGAATTTGGTCTTGCCAAAAGAGGGATTCATATATCAAAATGGTTGGAAAAGCTAACTTATATATAAAAATCATACACAAGCCAAATATTGACACTGAAAATAGAAGAAGAGATCAATTCCCATATCACCCCAAGTCCAAATTGTGTTATCCAAAAATAACCAAGCCTTTTTATAATATATTTTTGTCTTATGCCTTGCACTAAAATATCTTTGGCATTAAAAAATAATGGTGAGCCCATTTCATAATCCTTATTTATAATAAAGATTAAATTCTTAAAATGTACATGGATATTTGGACATTCAATTTTCCTCATGCATGATGTTGTGCCAATCCTTACATGAAGAACCTCAATTTGAACAAGAGTTGAAAACATTGAAAGCCTTCAATTAAGATAAATAAGAGTGCATGCAAGACTTATCAATTAGTCAACTAATGTACAAGACTAGTCAACTCTAACTCACTCCATTTTGCATGAAAAGGCTCTTGAAATAGAAGCATGCATGAAATTCCATGTTGGTGTAGAAAGGATGAGGTGGGACCAAGTTTGAGAAGTCAAACTCTTACATGGAATGCTATACTAATAGCCAAATAATAAAATTCCTCTTGATTGAACTTGGAGTTGAGTTGGATCATTGAATACATGAGATGACTAGGAGATAAGCATGACTTCAACAAATAGTCAATTGAAGCTTTGACCAATCAACTATAAATAGCTTTGCTTACATGGAAAAAGACATTGATGAATGAGAGGTGCATGGAAACTCCAAGATAATATCAAATACATGGTGTATAAAGTTAGATTCAACTTCTTGTTATCTTATTCTAATTCCAAACCCAACTTAACCCTTTTAAACAACTAGGTTAACTAGACTAGTTAATCCAAAACGGTCTAGTTTGCAAACTTGGACACCATGAAACTTGCAATAGAAGCCATGAAACCTCAAGATTATAAGCTCTTTAGGGGGTGACTATAGGATGATATATGGGTTGGTTATAGGTGTCATTCTTTTCCAAATGTTTTTCCTTTCTTTACTTAGGCTTGAGGCCCTTTCCCTTATGCACTTTCCTATAGACATTTTCCTTTGGCTTGTCTTTTGGACATTTATTCTCATTCTTTCCCTTCAATATTATTCCTCATGGATTATCTCCTTGTTTATTTCCTTTGAACAAAAATTCTAAATGAATTATTTTGGAAACTTTCCTTTTCTCATTTCCTTCATATAAAAAGTCTAAAGCAATTCTTCTCTTTCAGGCCTTTCTTTTGGCTATTCCCTCCAGCGTTTTCTTTTTTTTTTATTTAAAAAAAATGTCTATAAGAATTCTTATGTTCTAGATATTTATTTTGGGATTTTTTCCTTAGGTATTACTTTGGGCCTTTTACTCAAGCAATTTTCCCATAGAAATTGTTAAGTGTCCTTCCCGAATGAGAAGTATCATTCAAAAGTTTTGAAAGGACCATTAAAACATTTGAGAATGACCCATTAGGAACTCAAAAGTGCCCCTCAATTTTTTTTAAATTTCCCCTCAAACTTTTGAAATTTAACTTTTTACTTAAAAAGAACACTTTGACATTGTTGGAATGGTCCACTTTCCATTCGACTTTTTGTAAAGGACTTTTCATAAAATATAGCAAGCCCTTTTGTCTTGATGAAATGTGCCCTTCATACATTTTGAAAATTCCTTTTGAGATTTTTGTTTTGGTCCACTTATACTTTATAAAGACCCTTTTTAATTTGAAAATACCCTTAGGCTTCATTAAAATTCCCTTAGGCTTTATGAAAATGCCCTTCAAGCCTTTGAATATGAACCTTTCAAAATTTTGAGAAGTGACCCTTCGTAACTTTTGTAATGATCTTTTGACAACTTTGGAATGGTCTACTCACCCTTCAAAAATATTAGAATGGTCCACTTTCCCTTTAGAAAAGATGAAATGGTCCAGTTTCCCTTTGAAAAAATTGTAAGTGTCATTTATCTAAGAAAATTCCTTTCAGCCTTTTGAAAATATTCCTTTGGGAAAATTGAAATTAACCTTTTGGGAAAATTGCTTCAAAAAAAATGTCTAAAATAATTCCCTGTACTTAAACAAAAAAAGGTCAAAAAAAAAATCCCAAAATAATTCCTCTTGAAAGAAATAAGAATTGTACTTTTCCATAGGTTTTTTGTGGAGAACTTCTACCAAGGAAAATTGAATGCTAACACTTCACCTAAAAGTTAAAGATGTGTAAACTTTGGCTTCTTCTAGACCTGCTTGGATCCCTCCACTTGCAATGTTGAGCCTGCTCATAGCCACCTGATCCATCCATGAACTAAGACCCTACTCATCTATTCAAAATAGGCAAAATTTTGGCATGTGGGCCAAAATGGCCAACAACACCATTCCCATTTATCAACCTATGGGCTTATCCTTTGAGTCCACTACCTAGGGAACAAGACTAGTCTATAAACCATTATCTATACTAGTTGAGAGGTTAGAATTTATCTCCAAATCTGATGTGGATCAAACCACCTTTTAGCAAAAATTAGGGCTCCCTTAAATCACCAAATAGGAAACTTCAACCACACTTTTGGTAGACCAACCTACCACTTCTATTATCCAAACCCCTATCTTATCAAATAGACTAATAAAAACCTCTACCATCCCAACCATCTCTCAACCATCTAAAGAAACAAAATCCTAAATAACCAAATCCTCATCTATCACTTCAACTAAACTAGACAAAAACCTTGACATCTTCCCTACACTAAGCCTTAATCATCCATCTTTGAAGGTGGAGCTAAACCCACCAAACCCATCAACCAAACATCAAACCAAATAACCATGGAGACAAAACCACCAAAAGGCCAAAATTTTACCTCCCTCAACTTTTCCCTCTATTTTGGGGCCTCATCCCACCACTTTGATTGAGAACCCTTTGTCTTAACTAAAACCCAACCACCACTTTTGGTTACCCTATCAATCTTGATTTCTAACATGCCCATCTTTCTCAAACCATCAATAACCAAACCATCTACCTTAACACCTTCCACCTCCAACTTATCAACCACCTTACCAAAATCAAAACCATCAACTAAGATCACCACTATACCCGAAATTTTTACAACCAAACTTATTTCTAAAACTACTTTACTCTGACTAACCAAGGCCAAAACCTCTAAACCCTCTCCACCTTTAACTGAATCTTACTTGACAATTTTCTAAAAGTTATTAAAATATTATTCCTTGACCTTACCCCCTATCAAGCCATTTAACTATCTTGGTCCATAACCCATCTGGTATAATGACTACCAAGTATGTTCTTATCATAGGACACCCAAGCATGAAATGGAGAACTATAAAGCTTTCCAGACCATAATCCATCAGATGTATGATGAGGATGATATATTCATAGATGAACCTCCTATAAGCTCACTACCAATCCAACTAATAAAAACCACTACCCAATGCCTACCTACTCCCCCACCCTCACCTTAGAGTGTGGAGGAACCAAACCAATCTCCTATCCCAACTCTTCCCTCTATCCATACTATCCATGTGGTTACATGATCACACTCTCAACAAAAAGATAATGGGAAGGATAAAGTGTCTATCCCATGGACATAACCATATTTCACCTCCCAACCAAGTCAAAATCAAGCACCTTCACCTTCAACCAAACCCAAGGCATCTATCTTGGGTACCCCCCAATCTAACCCCTTTGAATCAATCATAAGAGTGTTTCCTAAGAAACTTCACCAAACACCATCAAAGATGAGTCTATACAAATTGATTTCCACCTCACCTCATCATCACCAAGAAATGATAGAGGCAATGAAATTAATAGTTGTCTTATCTGAAGATCCTCAAATCTAGCAACCTTTATTGGTGCTCTCCAAATTTCTAACCTTATCACCTTTAAGGATTCAAAAATACTTTCTATCCATCTTGATGACCCAGAGTCCCCTCTATCATTACTACCTACATCAACCAAACCCACATCAAAAGGGTTATGATTGATGGGGGATAAAGTATTAATATCATCTCCTCCCATGCCTATGATCAACTCACATTACTAGACAATGTCAAGTCTGAAACCTTGGCCATCCTCTAATCCTTTAATGACACCATGGCCACTACTTTGAGAACTATTGTCCTTCATATTTGTTTAGGACATTTCATCCTTTCAGAGCTCTTCTATTTGGTGGAAGCAAAATTATAGTAAATGTCTTGCTAGGATGACCTTGTATTTGCTCCATGGGTTAAGTACCTTCTACCCTCCATAATTGCATCAAATTTGAAAATGAAGGATAGCTTGTCACTATACATGTTGGCCCAATCCCCTTATCTTCATGAAACATGGCTTATCAGCCCAATGACATCCTTCTAACTCTATTTAGCATAGCCTCATCAGCCAAATATATTCCCTCAACCATGAAGGATGAATCTATATCTTCTTCTACTAATGAGGCATCTACTAGCTCATCAATCCCCTTGTACCAAATTCCCACCATATACCACTTAAAATTAACATTACAACATCTTTCACGTGGATAATATCACCTCTTGACCCTTAACACTTTCCCTAATTCTTAAGAGTATGGGAAAATTGACCACCAACCCAGTTATGACCCCAATATTAGAGCCATTGTTCCCCTTAAACCCTCAAACTATCAAACCCATTTTATCTATGGGGGACTTGACAAACCACTTGATACTTTTACCTCCTCGTTTTCACCTCAACCATTCACCTCTAACTTTTCCTATCTAGATAACCCAAACTTTTCTAAGACATACCTCTATAGGTGTGCTTAGAAAGGATTTATCCTTAGATGATATGAGCATAGACCATACTTATTGATTTCAATTGAGACCAAAAATCCTCATGAGAAACATGGACTTAGTTTAATTTTACCCAACAAGAAGAAAACCAAACAACCTACTATCCCCATCATTGAGGAAGACATTCCTTCCTCACCAACATCTTCTCCATTGGAGTGCAAGGATTATGACATCATCCCCCCTAGCTTTTTTTCATCCATAGAATCAACTTTGGACCCCTAACTTATCAAAAGGAAGGAATGAACATATCCATCCCTATGACCCATCCTGAGATGATAGGAGATGACTCTCCTACCATTAATATTGTTTAGTATTAGGATGATGATCCAATTGTCACCTATCTTGGTACACTAGATTCCTCCATCCACAAATTCCTTCCTCTTGAGACTTTGACCATTTTGAATGAATCCACCATGGATATCAACTTGGCCACTGTGGATAACCCTTGTATTTTTAAAATTGGCCAATCATTAAATTCTAAAGAATTTTAGGACTTCCCCTCTTTCTTCCAAGAATGCAACATAGCATTTACTTGGTCTTATAGAGACATGCCAAGAATTGGCCCTACCATTACCACTCATAACATCATCACTAACCATGATGCAAAGCCTATCAAGTAGAAACTTCAACAAATGCATCCTTGCATAGCCCTTCTCAACAAAGAAGAGCTTCAACGTCTCCTATCCATCAATTTCATTCATCTCATTGACTATCCCCAATGGTTCTTGAACATCGTTCCTATCACCAAATCCATATGAGGACTACTAATTTATGTCGACTTTTGTGACCTCAACCTTGCTTACCTAAAATATAACTTTCCTCTACCAAGCATTGACTAACTAGTTGATCTCACAGCTAGCTATGAAATGTTGTCTCTTATGGCTAGATTCTCAGGTTACAATAAGATCCTAATTTCCCACAAAGATCAACACAAAATTACCTTTATCATCCCATGGGGGACCTTCTACTATAGATTCATGCCTTTCATACTTAAGAACATTGGTGGAACCTACCAATGTGTTATGACCCATATCTTCCATGACCTTAACCACAAGATTGTAAAAGACTATGTGGATTAACTTCTTGGGAAATACAAATATTTTAAGGATCATATATCCTTTTTCAACATCATATTTGAGAACCTCATCCATTACCATATCTAACTTAACCCTAAAAAGTGCATTTTTTGGGTCTTGTTAGGCAAGCTCCTTAGCTTCATTGTCTCCCTTCATAAATTCAAAGTCGATCTTGCCAAAATTAAATCAATCTTGGAAATTCTTCCTCTAATAAATCTAAAACAACTCTAACATTTTTAGGGGAAGCTCTAATCCATTCTTTTCTTTATCTCTCAACTCTCAGACTGATGTCAACCCTTCCCCCACCTTTTAAATAATGACATATCATTTAAGTGGAAAAATGACTATTAAAAGGCCTTTGATTCATTAAAAAAGTACCTTTTGTCTCCAACTATCCTCACCCCTCCCAAGGATGATCAACCTTTCTACCTTTACATCTCTACCAGTGACCCCTCTTGAGGGGCAATACTTGCTCATCGGGATGAATAACGTAAAGAGTAATTTGTTTACTACATTAACTTCACGCTTCTAGAATAAGAGACTTGGTACACCCATACTAATAAAATTTTATTAGTTTTAGTCCTCATGGACACTAAACTTTGCACTACCTTCTTAACCAAAAGACCTATGTCATAACCAATACTAACCCACTCAATTATATGCACTTTAAGCCATACCAAAATAAAATTATGGCCAAATGGCTCATGATTTTAGTGAATTTTGACCTTGAGTTCCTCCAATAGAAGTTAATCAAGGGGAAAATAGTTACTAATGAATTTTCCAAAGGAACTTTAGCAGATAACCAAACTCCTCCTCTTGAGTTTCATGATGAGTCCATCATTACCCTTTCTCAAGCAGATTTCACCTACAACATCACCATGTTCTTTGATGGATCAAAATATCAACATGATGGGGGAGTTGGTATCATCCTTATTCCCCTCCATGGTAAACCTCTTCCTTTATCCTTAAAGATATATGTTGAATGTACCAATAATATGGCTGAGTATGAATCCATAGTCAGAATCCTTTAAACTATTTTATCCTTGGGATTCAAAACAATCAATATCTTTAGTTACACCTAACTTATGGTTAATAAAATCAACAACTCTTAGCATTGTAATAATGATGTTTTGTAATAGTAAAAATAACTAGTTAATGAAATCTTAACATCATTTAAACACTACCATATCCAATCCACCCCATGATCTATGAACAAGTTTGCCAACACCATGGCTTTCCTCATCTCTCAGATCCTATCTACACCCTCTAACTCTAAGCTATCTATCATTATCCATAGACTTACCCAACCTTATTATGTCAAGATATACTCTCCCACCATATTCAATGTGGAAGAAACCCAACCTGACCTTTAGTATCAACATACCTTTGACTATCTCAACCTTGCCATTGTTCCTTCTAGTCTTTCTAGGAATGCTCACATAGTGTAATGTCCCTTAGGGGCTCCTTTTTTCTGCAAAAAGCTCTGATACCACTATAATGTCCCTTACTTAGGGGCTCCTTTTTTCTACAAAAAGCTCTGATACCACTGTAATATCCCCAACCAATTGGGAATATAGAAAAAATAAAGCTCTGAACAAAGATACAAATTTTGCCAAAATAATTTCCAAATAAATAAATAAATCACAATATAGTCTCTCAATGGCAAATCACAAATTTTATCACTTGTTCTTCTAGATGATTACACAATTGAGTCTCTATCATACAAATAAAATAATATGAAATATTCTGTCTTAAAACCCTAGGATTTGGCAAATCTAGAAATTGAGCTTGAATCTGGAAATTCTGTCTCGGCCTGCTATGTCAAACACACAGTCGCTGGCATCGATTGATATACTACTGACGTCGGTCACTGTCAGTCCTTCTCTACCGATGTCAGTCTTTAGTCGGCTGATGTTAGTCACTAGGGATCTCTACCTGCCGAGGTCGGTGTCTGTGTGGATCTGTACCTATCGATGTCGATTTATATGCAAATCTATATGGATCTGTATGAACTCCATACGACTGCCAAATAAGCACAACCTATTTGTTTCAACCCCTGATCTAAAGATATATGGCTCTAATACAGAAGATCTATATCTGTATAACTTATTGAATCAAAACTAAATAAAGAAAAATACCTGGAAAGCTCTGTGACAACTTCTGTATGAAGTTGCCTCTCAACTCTGTAAACCTCTGTGATAACTTCTGTATGAAGCTATCTCTCAATTTGGCAATATATCAGCTAATATTTCATAGCCTCTGAATCACACACAATGAAGAGTTGATGTTCTCCACTGCAATGGAATCCTGGAACCCTTGGCTCAGTCTTCACAGAAGAATTCTTCAATATCAAAATCAATAATCATATGCATAATCAATAATGGCCTCCATGAGAAACCCTTATACCTTCAAAAATATGTGCTTTCCCTAATTAGGGTTTCCTTGAATTAGAATTAGGGTTTCTAATTAAAATTAGACTAAATAATTAATATTTGATTAAATCAATCAAATATTAATATCTCCCTCAATACATGTCGGATCCTCGAACCGTTTGAAGCTAGTGAACCAGGGAGTGATTCCGCACATGACCATACCAAAATAAAGGCACTCCGCTGCATGTTAAATATCTCTAAATAATAGGAGCTCAGGCCCAATGTGTCTGAAATAACCTGAATGAAAACCAAATGTAGAAATTCTATGAATCAAAGTCAAGCGAAGCTCCATTATGATCCTCTATCCATCCTATTAGCCTACGAAGGTCACATAATAGGCTAATCATCAAGTCTGTCAATGTCCACGAAAAAGGGGACATGACACATAGCATTTATCCAGAGTACCTCATGTTACACCATTATGAGAGGTATTATTTATAAACATGGCTTTGATGGTCTCCTCTTCCATTGCCTATGTATTCATGAAGCCTCTCATGCTATCAAGGAAATGCATGATGAGATCTATGAGGGACATTTTAGTGGCCTAGCCATCACTAAATACATCCTTCATCTTGGCTATTAATGTCTTACCCTTAATCTAGATTACTATGATTATGTGAAAAAGTGTGTTAAATATCAAGAACATGTCAATTTACATCATGCACTTAGATATAGTCTTCACGTATCCATAGATTTTTATCCCTTCTCACAATGGGGCCTAGACCTTATCGATTAACTTAACCCCATTCTTCATAGTGACACCATTTTATCATCATCTCAACTGATTATTTTACCAAATGGGTAGAGGATATTCCTCTAGTCTCAACCAAAGTATAAAATATTATCAAATTTATCAACCATCACATCATCTACTGCTTTAGTGTTACTCACAAAATTATCATCAACAATGGTAAAATATTTTAAAAATTAACAAGTCCAAGGTCTTTGTTATGCATTTGGTATTAAGTTAAGTTTCTCCTTGCCTTATCACTTTCAAGAGAATGGATACGTAGAAGCCTCTAACAAAACTCTTAATAACATACTCACTAAGATGGTCAATGCCTCTAGTTAGGGGCATTTGTATATCACTTTCGCATTATGGGCATATCATACTAGAATTTGAACCCCTATAGGTTCCATACCTTTTCTCTTCTATTTGGAGTAGAGGTTGTCTTACCTCTTGAAGTAAAAATCCCATCTCTTCACATATCTTTACAATATCACATTTCCAAAGATGATTATTATCAATACCATCTATCTTATCTTGAGCTACTTGATGAGCATCACTTAGCCACCCTTACCCATCTTCATGCCTATCAAGAGTGAATCAAACATGCATAAAAAAATCACCTTAAAGTGTATATCATCATGATCATAATTAATACAACATCAACATATAAATCATATATCATCACATCATAGCCATGAGTAATAAAAAATAAATAAGGATCATATATAAAAATCATTAGTCTAACATCATAATGTATACACCAATATACATGTCTCTCTTTCAAAATGTACATCTCACCCCATCAGCTTGTAGGCTGGTATCAAAATGATATACAATAAAATATAATATATCTAAACTATATCATGGCTATGACCCTAGGGCACCATTGTCTCCTAGAGCACCGATGCCTTCTAGTGCCTATCCTCCCAAGTTACCTACCTACTCACCCACTAAAATAACCCACTAACCTAGTGTCTCCACACTAGCACCACCTACCAAACTAGCTCTATACTCACCCCATCAAGGCTCATCAAGATAATGTCTCAAGACTATATCCTCATAGTAGCATAGATCCTCCACTTTGGTTAGATACCATGCTATGGGTATGGTTCTTAGTGGTCCTATAGGTGTTATGGATCCTACTATGATCTATCTTAAGGAGTCTCTCCCTTAGGTAACCAAAGTTAGTGAAGGTCTAGCTTGGTCCCTCTCACTCATAACTACAACCACCTAACCCTATAAAGCTACTAGTTGACCCTATAATACTACAACATGTGCTTGTGTAGAGGCTAACACCACTCTTGCCTATACATATAGGGCACTTCCTTGAACCTATGCCCACTAACCTCTACTAGTTGGTTCAATATCCATAGGTTACCTACCACCATCATCCCCACCAAATTTTGTTTCCATGTAAAGAGCCTGGTACCATGTAGGGTAACCATTTAGAAAACTTTCATTATTTATTATTTTCTATACTAGCAACTTCTTATCATCTAGCAAGGTCTATAATATATGTGGCTTAGGTATTAGGATCTCTATATCCTCCTACCTATATTTAGGAAATGAGCCTGAGATGCCTTGCACCAAGCTCAACTATCTCTACACCCTATCAAATGAGTTGTGCTCTACCTCCCCATCCCTCTTGCCAAATATCCACATATAACTCTAAAAGGATAAGGTGTGTATCCTATATCCATCCCAATTTAAAAACTTGGCATAGTGCCTCTTTATAACATCACCAATAACCAAGGCCCTTAGAGCTCCTCTAGACTAATAAATATCATGTACCACTCCTACTAAACCTATGGTATAAAAATCACCTCTCCATCTCATAAAATTGATTAAAAAATATATTTGAACAAACCCATCCCATGGTAGCCCCATCAACCGTAGCACTTAGAAATGGTCATAGGCCCAACAATGTAGAATAAACCCCATATTTAAGCCATACCTCTTGTGAGCTTTGAATCTAAATAGATCCTTATATATTTGCACAAGTAGCATAGGCACCCAAATAAACACTATGTAACCTAATATAATCTCGACAAACACCCCTAGTAGTAAGTACAAGAACCTCTTACTACTCAATTCAAGAACAACAAAACATGAGACTACCATCATCATCATGGTCATCAACCTCCTATCATCTCTTACCCTCTGATACAATATGGTGTAGTTGAAGCCTCTAGCATTCCACCTCACTCAATCCTAATCATTTACATATAGTAGCTCCATGAAATAATCTCTTTCATCTCACTCTATATGGTAAATAAGGTCACCCCATATAAGTAGTTGAGTGGTCTTATGAACATCCTCTGGTAATATCATCATCTCACCATCGAGAAATAGGAAGGTGTTCATGTCTGGGTCCCATCTCTCGATGAGGGCCATAATCATTACTGCATCATGCAGCACATGCTGATAATGCTTCATCACTCTAAGGCCTGCTTCCTCCATGTGAGCCTAGTCTATAGCAATCATACCCTTCTGGATCTCTATAAAGATGCATAGTACCTGATCCCATATCTGAATCTACTTCCATGCCTATAAAATGTTTGTTAGCAATTAACTTAGTCTCCTATACTATTTTTCGTCTAAACTTCACCTCTTAACCTATCTTATCTACCCTTAACACTTAAACCATGACCTACTATAACCACCCCCTTGACCTCATCCATTACTCCAACCTTAAAGTTATAGCCTAAATTTTTTCCCTTGACACCCAATTTACCTAATTACTTCAACTTTTTATTAAACCAATTTTCTACTTGGTTGACCACCAATAGTCACTATGATGGTTGATGGTTAGGAAACGTTCTTGTTGATAGTCATCAATCATCGATGGTCAGGATGACAACCAATGATCATTTTATGTGATTGTCGAAGGAAATCCCCTAGAACCTCACCCACGCAAATAGACCTAATTCTACCCAAATATTTACAAATTTATAGATTTACTCAACCCTAGCCTATCTTAACTCACATACCCCCTCCTAATTTATAAATCTAACAGCTAATTTTTATTAAAAACTTACAAAAACCCAAAACACTAGGGCATATCAAAATAAACTTAACCTACCCAAGAAATAATCACCCTAGCCAATACCTAATTCAAAAACAATATAATGACCAAACAAAACTAATCTACTAATTAAAAACACCACCTACCTCATTCCTCGATCATCATCAAGGAGGAATCCAATGACCTACCACCTTACCTCGTCTATGTCCATGCTGCATCTTGGCTCAGTCCACTCGGTCCTCTCAATAATCACCCTCACCCACTAACATTCCTCATTATCAAATTCACCTAAATACACCAAATTCACAAAATGTCAAAGTCAACTAAGAGCATAATGAGTTAAACTAAATTGTTTCTTTTATTCTTCATGCTTTTAGGGTTTTCACCCTAACCATCAATGGTCAGGGTGACTACCGAGGTCACTTATTAGACCCTGACCATCAATGGTCAGGGGTTTAACTTTTTGCCTTTGCCTCTTCACATAAATTTTTAAAATAGTACCAAATCAAGCACCCACTCATGGAGACTACCTTATCTACCCACCTTATCACCTTGATTTTGGTCCATTTCAGCCCAACTAGTTCATGTTTTGTGATGACTTTTGCCTAGTCCTTTTTACCATAATGACAACAATTACCATGTTGAAATATTTTTGACCCTACGTTACCCTATACACATCAAACCACCTTGTGTCTTCTCAAAATAATTTCCTACCTCAAATACCCATGACTTTACTTGACCAATTTATGTTTTCCTTGGAAGCACTTCCTACCTTGGATACCCATGAAAACATAGACATTACCTAGAAAAATTGTATTTATGAGTACACCCTTTTATAATGCCTAAATGTGGTCACATAGTCCACTTGTCACTTGTCCTTCTATACACCAACCTTTATTTTTACCAACTATAGCAACCTATTTTATGCATGATCTTGGTAATCACACCTTTTTTACACTATGTGCATGTGTTTGTGCTTTAGTGCCCAATCTATCATTCACCCACTTTATCATCAGTTTAACCACTCATCAAACCCATACCCAATTCTCTTTCACCTCATTGACTCCCAATTTGAAGGAGAACACTTCCACCCTCAAGGTAACTGTACCTTCAACTCATAATTTATTTTTGTTTCACAGCTTGTTGATACTATCTACATAACAAAAAGGGGGAAAATGTAGACACTAAAAATACACAAACAATGGTTTTGAATGTCATAATTCCCTTGGACCCACCTCAAGACCCCCTTTAGCCTAGCCTAAACTATTTGACCCTAAACTAGACCTAACGCTAGTCAATTTAACCTACTAACTTAACCCACCTTTTACACTAACTTTACCCTGGCCCTCGACCACCAATGGTCACCTTAACCATCAACAATCACCCTAATTATCGATGTTCAGGTTCTATTGCCTAAAATAGCTTAACTCACCCTTCAACTCTAACTTGATTTTCTATAATTAGAGTGTCTAATTCATGTGTGCACCCATGCATGACAAAGTTAAAATTAGACAGCAAGTTAGACCCATTTTTAACATCTTGTCATACCAGGAAGTGAAAAATATCCATACATGACTTCAAGAGCTTTTGCATTGAAAGTTTCTTTACAGGCCACTTCTTCCAACAATCTAGTGATCCAACCATCATGTCAGAGAGTTGACTTACCACCACCCCTCCATCAACATCCAAGTACCATTAGTCTACTAAAATCATGCCAGACTCCATCACTGGGCCAACCATCTCAACCATTCACCTAACCAAACTTTGACAAGATAAGTATGTATCTTCAATATATCAATTAATTTATTTCCATTTCACAACTATCCTAGCATAAACCATCTCCTAGAATTTCCTTCTATGATCCCATCAATCTAACTTTTTGTCACCCAAACCCAACACATAGTAACTTTCAATGATCACCCTGACCATTGATAGTCTGTCTAACCACCGATGGTCACCTCAACCACTAATGGTCACCTCAACCACTCATGGTCATTATGGTAGAAAATAATATAAAGTTATCTTCACCCATCTACCTTCTACTGAATCTAACTTTCTCTTTGTCTACCTGTTCACAAACCCACAACTTATTTTTTGAAGCACACCCAACCTATTTAGCATTAGTATTGACTTGCTTATTGTTATATTATTCATTTTAGTCTATTTATTTATCAAACATTTCTTGTATTTGATTTTAGTGTCTTTTAATTATTGATGTAATTACTTTATCTTATATTTTCTAAACTTAATTGTTTAAAATGTGTGGATTGACATCCCCCAAGGAAACTCTTTCTTCCAGAATCTAGCTAGCATTAGGCAATCTACCTAACTATCTATCTAACTAACTAACCATTTTATTTAGTGGTGTCTTATTAGCAGGTCTTCTTCCAAAGTCAAAGAGGATCTCTTCACAATCATCTATTTTAATATACACATAGCTAAACAAGTTTTTCAACCATACCCATATCTAGTTTCTTCTTCTTCCTTTCTTGAATATAAGCTGAAATTCAGTAAAATAGAGATCTTGATAGACAAACACCATGGAATCATGAATATAAAGGATAAGAATAAATTTATCTATAAAATTCATAAGCATAATGAAATAGAATGGGTTACTTATACCAAATGATATAACAAGTAATATTTCATATGGAACCCTAGGTTCCAAACAAAAAAAAGTACTTGATATAATCATGAAACATTTTCTTCAAACTTATAATGTCACACCACTATGAATGATAATTCAAGGAATAGTAGGAATAATAAAATCACATCTAATTTGTGCCATTTGTGAAGCTTTTCAAAATTAATCATCAACTATAACACATTTTCCACTTATATTACTTGCACCAACTAGAGTTGCAGTGTTTAATATTGATGATTCAATAATCCACTCAACACTGTGAAGCCCCATCATAGACTTTATTGAATTACAAATAACAAGATTCACAAGTTTCCAAGAAGAAATGTGGTATATAAAATACATATTTATTGATGAAATAAGTTTCACTAGGGAAAAAATGTTTCTGAACATAGATGCATGACTTCATCAAGCATTTAAAGAAAATGTAAACATGAGTTTTGGAGGTAAATCAATAATTTTAGTAGGATATGTGGGCCATCTACCTTTTGTGAGTGATAAAGCACCATACAATAGTAACAGACACAAAAAATATTATGGGAAGAATTCAAAATAGTTGGTACTTTAGATAAGGTATTTAGACAAGAAGGAGAAAGTGATGACTAGAAAAGGTTTCAACAACTACTCACAAATATTAGAAATGCACATCTGACTATTGATGATTAGAAACTATTGATGTCAAAAATAAATAGTGTATTACATCGAAGTATCAGGGAAGATTTTGACAATGCTATTCATTTATTTTCAATAAATAATAATGTGAAAAACCATAACAAAATGAAATTGAAATCATTAAAAGGACCAATTACATAAAGCACTATGTAGTAACCCAACCAATGTTTTTGTAAGATATTTGAAGAATTTCAAGTTGATATTCATGAATATAAACTCAAATCTAACATACACTAACATGCATGGCATAATTACTAACAATATGAAATGCAATGAAATATTATATGATTAGCAGGTAACCATCCAATCAAAAAATAATGAAATGTAATGAATATCACAATTTAAATCTTTATTATCAAACTAAAATAGATACAACTATTGCCATAATATATTTTAGATGACAATATTATTTAAAATACTTTGAGTACTAACAAGATGAACTATAAATCTAAACCCAAGGGCACTGAAGCTACTATGCACACTACTAAAGACATAATGCAATCTAAAACCACTCTAAAACACTTCAAACCTCACTAAAACCTACAACTAAAGCCAAAACAACAATACCCAAAAACCCTAAATGGCAAAACTACTTTTATGACATCAAACCCACTAAAGAAGCATGTTAAACTTCTACCAAACACTCTCAAACAAAAAATAACAACCAACTACATAAGTTTGAAGGTGTAGAACAACATTATAGACCTAAATGCCTCATTTCCATGAAGTTTCTACTCTCCAAAATAAGCACTTTTTTCTAAACAAATTTCCCATGTCCTATAGCTAGGGTTTATTTTGATCTTTTCTAAATTCAATGCATATTTTTGAAAAAATATCACCCAATAATTGTAAGGATAGTAAAATTCTTCCTAATACTAAGCACCACAAATAAATTTTATTTCACTCTTAAAATGAATTGAACCAATCTCTAAATACACATGCCATGCCTAGATGCATTATGAAGAAAAAAATGAAATAGAAATATAAGTAATATATTCTCAATATGCCTCTCAAAGAATCAATCCACACAAAATTAAGATTTGCTTGAATACAATGATAAATCCCTACATAACCATTAAATCTCCAATAAGGCATAGAAATGATCTCCATGTGAAATCACCTCAACAACCAACTAGGGAGGATCTTTCACCAACAAAACTATTCTTCTCAAAGAGGTTTTTCATCCTCAAGAAGGTTTGGAAGAACTCATTTTCATTTCATAATCATAATAATATCAAATTCATCAAAAACTAGAATAATGAGCCCTCAACCCTTTTTATAATTTTTCTAGAGAGAAATATACAATTTTAAAAATATAACAATTTATTTTATTTCCCTCACAAAGACATTTTGGAAATAAAAATATTATTTCATGTGAAAAGGTCTCCTTTTCCAAGTATCCATCATTTAAAACATTTAATTACTTTTCCAACAAGCTATTACACTAAGTTGATTTTTAAATTATTTCATAAAATTAAGCAACCTTAGTGAAATAATTAAATAATTACTCATTAACTCACCTGAGTTTTAGAAACCATTGAAATGGTATTAGACTCAAAAATTTAATATACTAAAATGATATTGATTATGAATAATGATAATCAGACCCAATCGGGTGACTTACTAAAAATAGACACTCTCTCCAAGAAGTTTGGAGAACACCCCAAAAGTTAGAAAATAATTCTGACAGTGTCACACTGATACTTAATACTAACTAGGCTCATTTACATAAACCAAAGTCACTTCTTACCAACCTTGAACACTCCAATAAGTTTGGAGTTCTCCCCAACTCATCAAGAAATTTATGGGAAAACTCAAAAACTAGAAAAATCTCACAAATCGATATTGCTAAAAATGGGGACATTACACATTGTAAGGAGAAAAGTTAGTACCAATCCATCAAGATATCAAAACAATTAATTGGATGTGTAGTTATTAATTTTTAAGGATTCAAGGGTGATGTTAACCTCCAACTTATGGATAGAAGGACTTGTAAATGGATCTCTAGGATATATTTGTAGTATAGTATACAAACCTAGAATTTCCCCACCAAAGCCACCTACATATGTTATGGTGGAATTTGAAAGTTACTTTGGAATGCCATTTTCATATGAAACTTTGCATACAAGTGAAATTACACTAATACAAATGGGACAGGCACAACAACTACCCTTAAGACTGGATTGGGGATTATCCATACACAAATCACAAGGATTGACTCTTTATAAAGCAACAATTGATATAGGGCATACAGAAAGACTAGGATTAATTTATTTGGCCATCTTGAATGTAAAATATTTGGAAGGACTCATAATTTGGTCTCCATTTTTATACAATAGATATGAGAAGTTGAAAACAGGAAAATAACTTTCCAAATGGAAAGCTAAGGTATAGAGACTTAAGTCCTTAGAACTACAATAGTGTTACATATTTAATATCACATATATTATACTTATTTTCACATTTCAATGTATATGAAATTATTTACTTTAATTATCATTGAATGTGATATATATATTTCTTATTTGGATGAACATAAAATGATGCATTAATTGGTATTTACTATTAAATGTGCATGCCATATTTGTCGGTGCTACTAGCATAGATATTTTAAATACACCTATCTAAAATACACCAAGATATATCAATATTGAGGTGCCTATCTAACCTATGTCATAATATAGGTGCCTTAGGATTGATGTCTCTCAGCCTATTTTAGATAGATGTATTTAAGATATCTATGCTAGTTATTCATCGTATGAAATACGAAGTTGATAACTTTTCCTTAAATTGTAAGAACCTCTTGATAATCACATTGACATTGGACATCAAAAAAATCAATAAAATTATTTTAAAAATAAATCATGTTAAGTTTGTGTCAAACCATCCTCTCACATACTACCTCAACCAACAAACATACCATCTCAAGAGGAGACAATAGATAACTATGTGGATGTTAGTGTATGATTTCAATCACCTTATTATTCTTAGTGATGTATGGAATTTATTAATATAAGTAGATATTGATGCCTTTGATTTTATTGGTTGAAAATATAGAATCATTTAATGCATTAACCCAAGCATAAAGGAATGCATTGAAAGAGAACAGGAGAAATGATGCCAAGCACTCAACTACATACAAATGGCATTCGTTGATTTAATCTTTCCTAGGATAGCAATAATTATCCATTCCAAACAAGCATGGGACATTATGCAAAATGCCTATCAAGCGAGTGACAAGGTGAAGCTTATGAAGTTGCAGCTCTTTAAAAGGTACTTTGATACCCTGTAAATGAAGGAGAATGAGTCTATCAATTACTTCTTCACAAGGAAAATGAATATTTTTAATCAAATGAAGACATGTGGTGATACCCTTGAAGATAATCAAATCATAAATAAGGTGTTGAGGAGCCTTATAATCATATTTGACACACTTAAAAGGTATTTGGATATTCATTCACAAAAAAACAATAAGGGCTTAAATTTTAGTTTAAAATATCAGTATGCATAGAATGTCGAAGAAATCTTGTTTTTCTCAATGAGCTTATTAAATAATATTAAAAAAAATAATAGATTGAGAGGGGAATAATTAAAAATCTTCTACCCACTACCATAATTAAATGAAATTCTATTATCTTTTCCTTTTTATATATTCTATTAGATTTTTAGAGGATCAAAAGATGTTTTTATAGGTTTTCCCATAATTCTCTATGTAATTGACCTACAATTATTTGACTTTTAGCAAATTATCTCTTTATTTTACAATAAATAAAGCTTTCTTTTGAATATAATTTTTTTAGTGGGATCCTTTCTATTTCATTTAACTTCTCTTTTTGTATTCATATATTTTATTTAAATAGGAGAAAGCTTTTAAAATAGCTTGGGCTCCTCTTTTTAATATATGAGCTTATACATTTAAATATATCCCATTTATGTTTAAATAATTAAAGAAACCCAGGCTAGCATTTTTTTAAGAAGAACATAAACTAATTAAGATTTTAACTTTGTGAAAAAAAATTAGTAACAAAGTGAGTTATTTGGTTATATATATATCTATGTAGTAGTTGGTCTTCTTGCATACAAATCTGATTTCAGATTTCCACAAAAAGGGTATTTTTTCACTAGGGCAATGTGGTTAATACTATATGTCACTTATGTTCTAAAACCACCTTCTCAAGATTTGAAGTTGAGGAATTTACACTGTTTAACTTACAATTTTATCAATTACATATCCTTAGAGAATGATCACCCCATGGTATTATCTATTCAAAGTCAACAAGTGACATCTTGGTATGATTAATTCCATAGATTTTCAATTTTAATTTTTTAAATTAGATAAATTATTTAAAGTTTATTATTACGAGGAGACATTTATATATACTTTTTTACTAAGGGAATCACATGGAGAAAATTATACATTTTGGTTGTACATGTCAACACCAAGCACAATTATAATAAGTACTAACTTCTTTTATTATATTAATCTAACATGTTCAATACTAGATTAAAGGTGGAAATATGTAGAAACCTAAATTTAATCTTTATCACTTTAGAAACATAAATCTTGATAAACTTTAACATGCTTAGGAATTTTACATATATTTTATTCTTGAGCATAGTTTTCCTCTATCCATTTACCCATATACTATCCTAGCCATCTCATTTCACCAAATGCATTTATTCATGATCAATTGAGCATTTATAGGAACCCTATATAACCTTATACATATAATCTCCATATTTTATATCCCTTTTTTACTTTCATGACAATACCAATAAAACAAAATTATGTTTGTTAGTGCATGTGTCCCCCTTTGTTAGCAGTGTCCATGAGACCTCAATGGATAGTTTTCAAATTGGTGAGTCTCCATTAGGTCAACCTAGACATGTTTCATGGGTCAATTTTTTGGGAATTAACTAAGAGTTATCTATAAATATAAAACAACCCTAATGTCATTACTTAATTAATCATCACTTCTAAATCATTAATTAATCTCTTGAAACACTATAAAAATAGATACACACATTAAAATAGTCAAAGAGAATCCCTAGATTATACCGTAGAACTAAAATTAAATACATAAATTTAAATTTTCATGGTGTCAAGTGTGGAAGATCAAAATATTTCATTATGTTCTACATTATTCAATATATTTCACACATACATATAAATGGGATAAATACATGTGGTTTGACCCTTTATGAATTATTTAAACATAGACATTGCTCAACCATTCAATAGGTAGTGGTTGGGGTCTGTCCAACATAAGAATTTTTTTTTAATGGTATCTTGTGGTCTATAAATATAAAATGGGGTTTCAATGAAACAAATAAAGAAAAATGTGTTTTAGTGAATTATTAGAGAGTTGAAAACACACATGGTCACATTACATGTGCAATCACATTATCCCTTGAAGTATCAAAATACCAATGTGCATAGGGGCATTCAGTAAACCATGATAGCACTAGTTATCATAGGAGTTTAAATTTACCAACAACATCTAGGTAGGTTTTCAGTCATTTTTTAATATAAACAATGAAGCACATTTTTGAACAAAATGAAAGTATAATTAGATAAGTACACCATCCCTCTCTTGTATTGTCATTTTCAAATTAAATAATTGCAATTCAATTAATCCATTTCAATTCAAAGTATAATGTTTAGTTTACATATTTTCCATTGTTTGAATGAGTGCATAGTTTCCATATTTTATATCCTTAAAGTGTAAAATATGTATAATATAAATACAATTAGATTATTAAGAGAACAACCTAAAATAATTTGGAATTTATGAAATATAAAAAAAAAGTAGTTACTTCCACTCTAAACAAAGAAACTTAGATAGATAATAATATCAACTGATCTATATTTAATTATATTATTTAGGTTTTGGTGAGTTTTATTATTATTATAGTAAATGTTTATTTATTTTCCAAATTTATTTCAAATATTACATGTTCCAAAGTTCTTATAGGACCTAGTTGTAGTTGCTATGGATTATGTTTTAATGGCTATAAATTTATGTTTTAGTCGCTAAGAATTACTACTATATTGGTTATAGATTGTGGGGTAATGGTTATAATAACATGCCATAGTGGTTATGGGAACCTACTATAGTGGTTGTGGAACTAGAGAATGCTCTTAGAATTAGTAAACCTTCTAATTTATCCCTTATTCTTTTTTTTCATACATGATATAAGTTATTTCCTATTTCAAACATAATTTATAAAATGGATAATAAGGTCACATAATGCCATCTCTGACCTAAATAAAATATCCCTTTTTATGCTTAGGATGATTCTTGTACTCATATTTCACATATATTCCTTTTGTTAGGACCATTTTTTATGATCCTAATAGTTTGTTGGAAATATTGTCATTGATGTCAAAGGTTTAGTATTATTGGTGATAAAGGCCCCATTGCATTTAATGTTATTTAATATTGGCTAATATGAGTTAATATTTATTTAATATTAACGAATATATTTTTGGTTGCATATGAGACAAAATAAGGGCCCATGGAGAAGATGAAGAGTCACGGGATAAAGACAAAAGAAGGATGGGACACATTTTCCCATGAAGAGTCATTTTGAGGAATACCAAGAGTCACCAAGTGAAGACAAAAGAGTATGGGCGTATTTCTCATGAAGGGACACTTAAAAGAATATGAAAAGTCACCAAAGATAAGGACAAAAGTGGGAAAGACATTTTTGGTCATGAAGGATCACCACATGACTTTTCAAATGCTTGGATATGAAGGGTCATCCAAGATTGGCAGTATTTTCCATGAGGAATGAAAGGTCACAAAGGGGGAAGGCCAAAGGTCATTTGGAAAGATATAAATAAAGGATTGAATAGACATTTGTAAAGTGGAAGTGAGAGGTTGATTTGATATTGTAATATCTAGCTTAGAAGAGTAATTTTGAGAGATGATTTGTATTTGTTATATCTAGCTTAGAAGAGCAAAAGTGAGAGAGAGGAAGGAGATGTTTTATTGATCTATCATTTGTTGAGATAGCAACATTGAGAGATAGGTGTGTGGTATACACAAAGGGGTTGGTGCTCCTGTGGGTTGGTGCTCATGAATTGTTGTTGGGTTGGTGCTCGACAAAGGGGTTGGTGCTCCTGTGGGTTGGTGCTCACGAATAGCAGCTAGGTTGGTGCTCGACAAAGGGGTTTGAAGCTCCTGTGGGGTGGTGCTCACAAATTGTAGCTGAGGTTTGTACTTGGCAAAGGGGTATGGTGCTCTTTTGGGGTTGTTATCATGAATATATTTGAGATTGATTCTCCGTGGTTTTTCCCACATTGGGTTTCCATGTTATATCTAGTGTCTCTCTTTGTCTTGTGTGATGTTTATTGTTTGAGTTTTTTTTGCATATCTTGAATGTTTGATTAAGTGGAATATTGGTTAAAGGAAAGATTTATAAGATATATAATATATTGATTCACCCCCCTCTCCGTATATTTTATGCTTAACAATTGGTATCAGAGCAGGCTCTTTTTTGAAAAGTTTTATAGCTTGAAGGTAGATCGGGAAAGCATGATGGCTGGGTCACAGGAAAGATTTTCTACATATAAGGCACCTTTGTTTGATGGGATGAATTATGCTTTTTGGAGCATGAGAATGAAGTTTTATTTGGTGGCCCTTGGATTCGACATATGGAAATCAGTGGTGGAGGAATATGAAGAGCCACAGACATCTATAATTACTCTAGCAAAAAAGAAGGCAAGTGAATGTAATGCTAAAGCTTTAAATGCTATTTTATGTGGTTTATGTGAATCTGAATTTGTTAAAGTTATGCAATGTAAATATTCTCATGAAACTTGGGTAAAACTTGATAATATTTACAAAGGTGATGGAAAGGTTCAGCAAGCTAAGTTGCAGACTTTTAGAAGGCAGTTTGAAAGTTTGAAGTTGGAAGAAGAAGAATATATAGCAAGTTATCTCTTGTGAGTTGATCAAATAGTAAATAAGATTTAAGGTCTTGGAGAAATATTAGAAGAGTCAACGGTGGTGAAAAAGGTTTTGAGATCTCTACCAATGAGATATGATGCAAAGGTTTCGGCAATCAAGGAGATGAAGAATTTAGCCAAGCTAAAGATGGATGAGCTTCATGGTATGCTCATGGCATATGAGATGTGGATAGAACAAGATAAACCCTCAAAAAGAGAAGCAGTTTTCAAGACATCAAAAAGGGAGAAAGCTAAGATTCAAGAATCAAGTGATAGTTCCAGTGATGATGAAGATGATAATGAAGCACTTTTCATTCGCAGGCCAAAAAGAGGAACAGGTAAATATCAAGGAAAATTACCTTTTAAATGTTTTAATTGTGGGAAGATTGGACATTTTTCAGCTAGATGCCCAGATAAGGTTAAAGATGATGAAGAAGAAAAGCCTACATACAAGAATAATTTCAAAGACAAATCTAAGAAGGGATTGAAGAAGAAGAGCCTGTATTCTAAAGATCCTAGCTCAAGCGAAGATAGTGGAGTCAGTGATTCAAAAGAAGAAGAGATTCTATTCATGGCCATACATGATGATGATCAAGAAGAAAAAGAGGAGGAAGCTAAATTAGAGATGGAAGGAGAAATCAATTGTGCCCTAGACGAGTTAGAAGATGTTCAGAAGAAGAATCGAAGGTTAAAGCACCAGATTGAGAAAAGTGAACAAGAGTCAAAAGAAATGAGTGAAGATCTACAAGCACACTTTAAATAAGCCAAGAAGAATGAAGAAGATCTCACTTCACAGTTGGAAATAGCAATAAAATATTATGAAAGGTATGTTATTGAAATTGCCTCTTTAAAAGAATATATTAAGAAAGTAGTCAGTGATAAAGCAGTCAGTGATTCAAAATTTGAAGATAGCACTAACATCCTGAATAAGATATTAGAAAGTCAAAAAGCATATTTAGATAAAATATGTATCAAATTTGAAAAGAAAAAGAGCTATGTTGAAGTTCTGACACAAGAGGAAATAGAAAGGGGAGAAGTGAAGAATACAGAGGACATTCTAAATAGAGAAGGCTAGAAAGAACAAAGCTACAAAAGGCAATCAGGTCAGAGATATACAGACAGGTCTTATTTTTATGGCTATTGTTTTTATTGTAATGGATATGGTCACAAGAAAGTAGAATGTAGAAAAAGAGCTAACAATTTTAGAAATAAGGAGAAGGAAATTCAAGTAGATTCAAGCAGAAGCCACAACTCTTTTGCTCCTCTATCAAGCTTTGATGAAGAGACCATAGTATGCTACAAGTGCAACAACTACAGACACATAGCTCGGTATTGTAGAAGCATGTTTGAGTTAGTCAAGAAGGATCATAGGTTCAAAGCTCCATTCATCAAGAAGAAGAATCAGAGTGTCAAAGATCCATTCATCAAGAAGAAGGTTTAGACATGTACATGGCAAAAGAAACAACATGAAGATTCTATGATGGTGCAGACAGCTCTGCATGTGGGAGGTAAAGATCAGCCATGGTTAATTGATAGAAAATGTTTGAGGCATATGACAGGAGATAAAAGTAAGTTCATTTCTCTAAATAATATTAATGGTGGTATAGTGAGGTTTGGAGATAAAACCACTACTAGGATATGTTAAGGTGTGGAGCCTAAAAGCTTCACCAAGGAGCAGATTTAATAGTTGCAGGTTTACACAGTCACCGGCATCAGTCAGGAGTAACCGACATCAGTCAGGAGTAGTTAAAGAGATGCCGGCATCGGTAGAGATCAGCTGACGTCGGTCATAGGCAAGCAGGCAGGAACCGGTGTCGGTTACCTGTGCATCCTGAGAACTATTTTTGAGGACAAAACCGAGTGTTTGCATGATGGGATTAAGTTGTAGTCTTAAGTCCACATCTCTATTATTAGTAAGACTATTTTTAGATCCCTTGTTTAAGAGGCTTAATTGTTGGTTGTAAATGCATGCTCAAGTTTCCTAATTCTATATGTAGGAAAGATCTTCTTAGCTTATTGTATGTGAATGTTGAAGATCAGTACAGAATTGTATAGGTGAATCAATTCAGGTTGTTAGAGTTGATTGTACTTGAGAGAGAGAGCTCTTGAGGGAAAGATATCTAGAGAGAGATCTGTACATCTGAGAGAGGTGTGGAAGAAAGAAGTTTATTCAATTGTATTCCTTCTGTAAAGAGTTTAATACAAGTTTTCAGGGTGGTTTCTTGTATCTCTTGTTCTTTGCTATTTATCATTCTAGTTACTTATCTATCTGATTTAATTCCACAGTTTATTGCTTTCATAAGTGTAATCAAATTGTTAGTTGATCCCCAACAAGTGGTATCAGAGCTTTGGTTGTAGGTTTAGAGATTGATATCCAATAAGTGGTATCAGAGCTCAGGTTCACTAATAGGTGGTTCAGATCTGTGTAATGTGTATTGATTATAGGTTGCTCACAGGGGTTTCTACAAGGATTTCTGTTTGAGTGGGAGAAGTAATGGCAGAAGAAAGTAAACTGAGAATGGAGAAGTTCAATGGCAAAAATTATCAACATTGGAGAATGCAGATAGAGGACTATCTATATTAGAAAGATCTATACTTACCGTTAGGTGGGATTGCAAAGAAGCCCACAGACATGGATGATGAAGAATGGGAAGTTCTTGATAGAAAGGCTCTGGGGTCTATAAGATTGAGTCTAGCATCTATTGTGATATCTAATTTATCACAGGCAAAGTCTACGGTAGAGTTAATGACTAATTTAGCAAATTTGTATGAAAAACCCTCAGCTTCTAATAAGGTATATCTTATGAAGCAGTTATTTAATTTGCATATGCAAGAAGGTGGATCTGTATCTAATCATCTAAATGATTTCCATGGAATTGTTAATCAATTAAGTTCAGTCAATATAGTGTTTGATGATGAAATTAAAGCTCTTTTAATATTATGTTCTTTGCCTGAAAGCTGGCATAGCTTAGTAATGGCAGTTAGTAATACTGCATCTGCTTCAAATATTTTAAAAGTAGAGGATGTTGTTAGTGTTATCTTGAATGAGGAAATTCGCAGGAAAAGCACAGAGGAAACATCAAGGAATGCTTTAAGTTTTGAGAGCAGGGGAAGGCAAAAAGAGAGGAGCAAGAAAGGGAGATCAATGTCTAAGTCAAAGGTGAGAGATAGATCCAAATCTAGAAATGGCAGGAAGCCACAATGCTGGAATTGTGGAAAGATGGGGCACATAAGCAGAGATTGATGGTCAAAGCATAAGGAGGATAATCAACATGAAGGAAAAGAAGAAGCAAAGGTTGTAGGTATTACACAAGATGCTTTAATATTCTCTTTGCATAATAATATAGAATCTTGGGTTTTATATTCTGGTGCATCTTTTCATGCTACCCCTAATAGAGAATATTTTAGTGACTATATCCATGGAGATTTTGGAATAGTGTATTTAGGGGATGATGAGCCTTTTAAAATTATTGGCAAAGGTAAAGTGCAGCTGAAAATGCAGAATGACAACACATGGGTGTTGAGAGATGTTATGCATGTTCCTAGCTTGAAGAGGAATTTGATTTCTGCAGGAAAGTTAGGGGATGAGGGTTGTACAGTAACTCTCACAGTTGAATCTTGGAAGGTGACCAAGGGTGCACTTGTAATGTCCAGAGGTAAGAGAGTAGGTACTCTCTATTTATGTAATTGTGTTACTAACAATTCTCCTTTTGTATTATCTACTTCAGATGTGGATGCAAAATTGTGGTACTCAAGGCTTGGCCACATGAGTGAGAAGGGGATGTCAATTTTTAAGTCTAAAGGTAAGCTTTCAGATTTGAAAAGCATAGATCTAGATTTTTGTGAGCACTGTGTTTTTGAAAAATAGAAGAGGGTGAGTTTTCTCAAGACTGGGTCAACAAAGAAGAGGCATAAGTTGTACCTTGTTCACACAGACGTGTGGGGACCGGCTCAGGTAGCTTCTATTGGAGGATCACAGTACTATGTTACGTTCATAGATGATGCTACAAGAAAGGTATGGATCTATTGTATTAAGAAGAAATCTGATGTATTTGAGACTTTTAAGATTTGGAAAGCTATGGTTGAGAATGAAACAGGCAAAAGATTAAAGTGCATGAGATCTGAAAATGGTGGTGAGTTATGTAGCTATAAGTTCAACTAGTATTGTTATATGCATGGAATCCGTAGGCAAAGGATGGTTCCAAGGACACCTCAGTAGAATGGAATTGCTAAAAGGATGAATAGAACAATCATGGAGCGTGTAAGATGTATGAGATTGCATGCTGGTTTGCCCTTAGAGTTTTGGGCAGAAGCTGTTGACACTGTAGTGTACCTGATTAATAGAGGACCCTCTACAGCTCTGGATGGTGGAGTTTCAGAAGAGGCATGGATAGGTAAAAAGGTATATCTCTCATTTCTCAAAGTTTTTGGTTGTGAAGCCTTTGTGCACGTTGATAAGGAATATAGAAAGAAGTTGGATGCTAAGTCTATGAGGTGCACTTTTATTGGCTATGGCTCAGATGACTTTGGTTTCAGATTTTGGAATCTAGGAACTAACAAGATAATTAGGAGCCGTGATGTTGTTTTCAATGAAAAAGTGATGTATAGTGATCAGCTTAGGAAGCTGAATCAATCTGGGCAGAGCAATGGAGAATTGGATGAGGTGACGGTCCAAAATGAGCTCGCAGGAAAAAGAAATAATCACTTGCAGGAAAACACAGAGACCGACATCAGTAGGGCAGGAACTGACGTTGGTAGAAAAGAAATTGATGTCGGAAATACAGGGACCGACGTCGATAGGATAGGCATCAACGTCGGTTAGGAAGAATCCACGTTGGCCAGTAACAGGTCTGGAGGTGATCGAGGTCAGTCACTGTCAGAAAATTTGGGCGGATAGCGTATTGTGAATGAGTCTCAGATGCCCATCAGGAGGTCAAAAAGGGTAAGTAAGCCTCCAATTAGATATTCCCCTTCATTATTCTATTTATTGCTAACTGATGGTGGAGAACCAGAGAGTTTTGAATAAGCATTACAAGTGGAGTCTAAGAGTCAGTGGGAGCATGGCATGGTTGAGGAGATGGAGTCCTTGAGGGAGAACCAAACATGGGATTTGGTTGAGTTGCCAGCTAGTAAGAGGACACTGAAGAACAGATGGACCTACAGATTGAAACAAGGTGAGAATGGATAGATGAGATATAAGGCCAAGTTGGTAGTGAAAGGATTTGCATAAAATCTAGGTATTGATTTTGGTGAGATTTTTTCTCCTATTGTTAAAATCACTTCTATACGGGTTGTATTATCTTTGGTTGCTATTGAGGATTTGCATCTTGAGCAGCTTGATGTTAAGACAGCATTTCTTCATGGAGATTTGGATGAGGAAATTTATATGGAACAGCCAAAAGGATTTGAGGTCAAAGGTAAGGAGAAGTTAGTGTGCAGATTGAAGAAAAGCTTGTATGGCCTCAAGCAAGCTCCTAGACAGTGATATTTGAGATCTGACAGGTTTATGACTGAGCATGGCTACAATAGGTGTCAATCTGACCATTGTGTGTATTTTAAGAGATTAGATAATGGTAGATATATTATTCTATTGTTGTATTTAGATGATATGCTGGTTGCAGGATCACACATGCAGGATATCTCTAAGCTTAAGGTGAAATTAGCTCAAATGTTTGCCATGAAGGATTTGGGAGCAGCAAAGAAAATCCTTGGCATGAACATTAAGAGAGACAGGAAAAATCATAGGTTGATTTTATCTCAAGAGGATTATGTGAACAAGGTGTTGAAACGGTTCAATATGCAGGATGCAAAATTGGTAAGCACACCTTTGGTTGGACATTTTAAGTTGAGTAAAGAACAATGTCATAATTTACATGATGAGGTAGAGTACATGAGTAGAGTTCCATATTATTCTATAGTAGGGAGTTTAATATATGCAATGGTGTGTACTAGACCGGATATTTCCCAAGCAGTGGGAGTTGTAAGTAAGTATATGGCCAATCTAGGAAAGGAGCACTGGAAAGCAATTCAGTGGATCCTTATATATCTAAGAGAAACTAGTAGTAGGCATTTGTACTATGGAGGTTCAGATACTTCTTTACATGGTTATGTAGATTTAGATATGGTAGGTGATTTGGATGGCAGGAAGAGCACCACAGGATATGTTTTCACTATAGGTGGAATGGTGGTTAGCTAGATATCAAAGTTGCAGAAGGTTGTTGCCTTGTCAACTACAGAAGCAGAGTATATTGTAGTCACTGAGGCTAGCAAAGAGATGATATAGATGACATGGTTCATGGAAGAGCTTGGAAAGGAGCAAGAGAGTTGTATATTATACAGTGATAGTTAGAGTGCAATTCATTTGGCTAAGAATTTAGCTTTTCACTCAAGAACAAAGCACATACAGCTTAGGTACCACTTCATAAGACAGGTATTGGAGGATGGTGAGTTGAAGTTGGAGAAGATCCATATAAATAGGAATCCTGCTAATATGTTAACCAAGCCGATTATAAAGGAGAATTTGAATCTTCATTCAACTTCTATTGGTCTTCATGATTGAGTTAAAGATGGAGGAGCTAGAAGATGTTATTTTACAGGTACTAGTGCAACTGTTTATCTCCAAGTGGGATATTGTTAAGGTGTGGAGCCTAAAAGCTTCACCAAGGAGTAGATTTGGCAGTTCACAGGTTTACACAGTCACTGGCGTCGATCAGGAGTGATCGATGTCGGTCAGGAGTAGTTTAGGAGATGTCAGCATTGGTAGGGATCGGTTGATGTCGGTCATAGGCAAGCAGGCAGGAACCGACATCGGTTACCTGTGTGTCCAGAGAGCTATTTTTGAGGATAGAATTGAGTGCTTGCATGATGAGATTAAGTCATAGTCTTAAGTCCGCGTCTCTATTATTAGTAAGACTATTTTTAGAGCCCTTGTTCAAGAGGCTTAACTATTGGTTTTAAATGCATGCTCAAGTTTCCTAATTCTATATGTAGGATTAGATATTCTTAGCTCATTGGTATGTGAATGTTGAAAGAACAATATAGAATTATATAGGTGAATCAATCTAGGTTGTTGGATTTGATTGTACTTGAGAGAGAGCTCTTGAGGGAAAGAGATCTAGAGAGAGATCTGTACATCTGAGAGAGGTGTGGAAGAAAGAAGTTTCTTTAATTGTATTCCTTCTGTAAAGAGTTTAATATAAGTTTTTAGGGTGGTTTCTTGTATCTCTTATTCTTTGCTATTTATCATTCTAGTTACTTATCTATCAGATTTAATTTCGTGGTTTATTGCTTTCATAAGTGTAATCAAATTGTTGGTTGATCCCCAACAGGATAGCCATAAAAGGTACTTTGAGTATGGATTATGGTAGAACTAAGATTTAAAATGTTTTGTATGTAAAAGGTCTTAAGCATAATCTGTTGAGTGTTAGTCAAATTTTTTATCAAGGATACACATTAAGGTTTCATGCTGAAGGTTGTGAGATTAGAAGAAAAGATTCAAATGAGTTGATTGCAGATACTCAAAGGACAGGGAACAATGTATATGTTTTGTCAGATATCTTCTCAAAGGCACGATCAAAGGATACATTCAAAGATCATCGATAGGAGTTGGGAGTAATCTCTATTACTTCCTACCATTGATGTTCAGCATCAAGAGAGAAGGAGCTAAGTGTTATCTCTAGGTAGGCCCTTTGCCATTGATGTCAAAGGGGGAGAATAATAGGTACAGTTACAGGTGCAAAAAATAGGTATAGGGAACAAGTACAGGTTGCTATAATAAGGGGGAGTTACTATATGTTTTTAGATAATGGTATGTGCAGGTGACAAGATGTGGTAGTTTCAGGATTGAGGTTGCCATCAATGACAAAGGAGGATATTGTTGGAAATACTATCATTGATGTCAAAGGTTTAGTATTATTGGTGATAAAGGCCCCATTGCATTTAATGTTATTTAATTTTGGCTAATATGAGTTAATATTTATTTAATATTAATGAATATATTTTTGGTTGCATATGAGACAAAATAAGGGCCCATGGAGAAGATGAAGAGTCACGGGATAAAGACAAAAGAAGGATGGGATGCATTTTCCCATGAAGAGTCATTTTAAGGAATACCAAGAGTCACCAAGTGAAGACAAAAGAGTATGGGTGAATTTCTCATGAAGGGACACTTAAAGGAATATGAAAAGTCACCAAAGATAAGGACAAATTTGGGAAAGACATTTTTGGTCATGAAGGGTCACCACATGACTTTTCCAATGCTTGGATATGAAGGGTCATCCAAGATTGGTGCCATTTTCCATGAGGAATGAAAGGTCACAAAGGGGTAAGGCCAAAGGTCATTTGAAAAGCTATAAATAAAGGCTTGAGTAGCCATTTGTAAAGTGGAAGTGAGAGGTTGATTTGATATTGTAATATCTAGCTTAGAAGAGTAATTTTGAGAGATGATTTGTATTTGTTATATCTAGCTTAGAAGAGATTAAGTGAGAGAGAGGAAGGAGATGTTGTATTGATCTATCATTTGTTGAGATAGCAACATTGAGAGATAGGTGTGTGGTATACACAAAGGGGTTAGTGCTCCTGTGGGTTGGTGCTCAGCAAAGGGGTTGGTGTTCCTATGGGTTGGTGTTCACGAATAGCAGTTGGGTTGGCACTTGGCAAAGCGGTTTGAAGCTCCTATGGGGTGGTGCTCACGAATTGTAGCTGAGGTTTGTACTTGTAAAAGGGGTATGGTTCTCTTATGGGTTTGTTCTCATGAATATATTTGAGATTGATTTTCTATGGTTTTTCCCACATTGAGTTTCCACTTTATATCTGGTGTCTCTCTCTGTCTTGTGTGATGTTTATTGTTTGAGTTTTTTTTGCATATCTTGAATGTTTGATTAAGCGGAATATTGGTTAAATGAAAGATTTATAAGATATATAATATACTGATTCACCCCCCCCTCAGTATATTTCGTGCTTAACATAGTTAATTAGTATTGTACTATGAAATCTTTCCCATTTATTTTTCTCACCCCTTTTAACTAAATGGGCCCATTTACCATTTTTTATTTTCCCAATTCTCTTTGTTATATTTCATCACAGAAACCAATATTTATTAATTTTAACTCAAATTCACTTATAAATAGATATTTTTCTTACTACATTCGATCATGAATTATGCACCTAGCATTGGCCATATTCTTGAAACATGAGAGATATATTCTATTATTCCAAGGTTCTAAGCAATTTAATTTTTATATTACATGGAATATAATTATGTCTAGTTTGTAAACACTATTCACCCCAACCCTAATGTAGGCCCTGGTTTATTTTACTAGACATTATGGGTCGAAATTATTATGTCAATCTTGCAACATATGACTTGTGATATATAAATTGATTAGGAAAATGAATATCAAAACTAGTCATATCAAGCCAATTTTTTTAATTTTAATCACAATTTTAATAAAAGTGTGTTTTCCAATCCTAGTACTTTATATTATCATTTTTTATGATTATTTAAAGCTTATCTAATTGGATCTAAATTTAGATAAAAATTCATCACGTATTTAGGTGCATGTTTCCATATTTAAATTTCTATGATGAATCTTATATAATATTCTCTAGAATATATATATATATATATATATATATATATATATATATATATAGTATTTCCTATATTAAAATTATAAATATTAATTAATAATTATTATTTTATTGTATATGCATTGTGGATGCATAACCAAATGTAATTCATATATTTGCATTACAATAAGGGAAAAAATTAACACTTAAAAGTTTATGAAAATTAAATTTACTTAGAGACTTCAAGCTTAACTAAAAATTTCAAGGTCTTTAAACAACTTACATGTTAATAAATTTGGATGTATATGATAAATGTTTGTTGTAAATGTGTTTAATACTTTACATGATTTACACCACTTATATATTTTAAATGAAATGTGTAGTTTTAGCCCATGGTTTGTAAGCTATGGTATTTTATGAACCATTACTAAGCCCATAGTTTTATATCCATTGTATTGTAATACCACTTAGTGGATATGTTCCCATATATACATGCACATGTATTACAATTAGGAAATGGTATGATATATCCCTTACTGTATTGTGATATATTTCCTATTTTAATTACCAAAAATTTATATGTTCTATTATGCCATGATTTATATCATGCACAATGATTTTATTGTTTACATGCACTACTATGATTCCTCATGTGTATATATTGGCATTAAAACCTTGCACTTGAGAGTTATATTTTCACATATGATGTCATTAGTAATTTTCACTATGTCATTAACATATAGTGTGTCTAGAAATATGTGTGGCTAATTTTTGGCTTACATGAAAATTCATATTATCTTGTCACATTTATCTATGTTCTTATATCATATTAGGGTCAGCCTATGGAATAACCATGGCCTAAGTAGAGTATAAATAGGATGTAGTGGTTAGTTTTTAGGATTATATCATGAATATATTCCATTTTTTTTAGGTTGCACCCTCAAAGTGGTTGATTCATATTTATCAAGTATTCTATTCTTTCATCAATTATTTTTATGGATATGCTTATTTTTGTCATATTTATATGATGTATTATTCCATTGGTGTGAATTATTAGAGTAATTTAATTAAAATTGATATCAAATCTCTAATTTGGATAAGTTTCTATAGTGTAGTATTTTATATTTGACATCATTATTATCTTTAAAGCTAAAGAATCAAAAAACATAACTTGTGATCTTGGAAGAATTTACTTTTTTCATCAATATAGTATTGTTTGAGGTTTTATAAGTCTATAAATTCATTTCATGTCCTTTTGAAAATTAGTATTCATTGTATTTTTCTTGATGAGATGATCGTAAAGGTATAATCGTCCAGTACACTTTTTTGGGGCCTAAAATCTTTGCAACCATAGAAAAGGGGAAGACACTGTAGGAAAAATCCTTTAAAAGGATAATAGGGAGTTATAAACTTTAAATCTTGGGGTTTCTAGTATGGTTTACCAATTTCAATCAGATATGAAAAGCATAGTGAAGAAATATTATCTTGATGAGGTAAAATTGGACACCAAAACAATGAAAGGGGACATGGATGATGTGGGGTCTTAGTTAGAAACTATCTATAATACATTGACCACTATTATGACTTGTCTTCCATATCCAAATAATATTCCAACACTCCATTCAGGTTCTCTCAACCATAAATGTCAAAAATAAAATACAAGTTTGAAGAACATGATGGAAAAATTAGAATTGCTCAAGTCTTATGGTAAGGATTCACTCATTTAGATCAATCAAATGGAAAATTTATTTGATCTACATCATACCTCATGTGAAAAAAAGGTGCTCGTGGAATCTATATATCTAAAACTCGAGTATTTAGTTTAGTTTAGGTGGTTTTTCACTCAAAATAAAAATAAGGGCCTTCATCTTAGATGTTTAATGTTTACTAATGAGCTACATATGCACTATAACAATGACATATCATAAAGGTATTTCATTTAGTTAACAAAGTTGTAACAAATAGGTCTTGTTAATGATTATATTCAATAAAATTATAATTTGTCCTTATGTATGGATGAGATTAATGAGGACAACAAGAAATAGATGTTATTTGGTGGGTTCAATTATAGCATCCATTTTGATGTTCACATGTTTAATCTATGTTCAGTATTTGAATCCATAGAAGTAGTACACAAGGTATAGGAAATATATTTGGTCAAACAAAAGGCTTTCACTAATTATTGAGAACATAATTCCCCAAAACAATCATTTTCTTGGCCTACAAAATTGACCCCTCATTAAATTGAAGAGAATCGTGAAAAACAGTTATATTTCAGCTTTGATAGCAAATGGAGTAAAAGACATAAATGTGTTTTCAAATTTTGTTATACATTAAAGGATGCAATGAAGAAAAAGAAGATAATGTAGCCTTAGGTGAGGGTGAGGAAGAGACAAAGGAAGAACCTAAATATTCCCACCTTAATATCTCCTATCATGAACTTTTGTGTATTATCACTCATTAACTCCTTAAGGTTTTGGTATTCCTCAAGAAATAAATGGTGATAGTGTTGATTGACTCAAGGAGTAAACATAAATTCATCAACAATAATTTAGCTACTCATTTGAATTATTTCATTTACCCAAATCCAAAATTTTAGGTTGTGATTGTAGATGCTAGCATAATCAATTTTATTGGGAAATTCCATAATATTAAGATTTATATGGGATGTTAAAATATATATTATCTTATGTTTATTATTCCCATGGGTGGGGAATTTTTTTTTTTTGGATTCCAATGGCTCACAACCTTGTGAAAAATAAATAATAAATTATAGTAACTATTCATGTTCTTTCATTATAAAGGTATGGAATTTGAACTACATGGATTATGGGGAAAATATACACAATTGGTTAGTTGACATTAGATTATGAAGATTCTAAAAAATGGGGGTGAAGGATTTGTAGAAAAAATGGTTTTCATAGATGTTCAATTAATAATGACATCTACACATCCTAATCTATAAAAGATTATTGATGACTACCCAACTATTTTTATTTTCATGCCAAAATGACTACCACCAAGCAGATAACATGATCATCTCAGTCACCTACTTCAATGGATTCAATCACTAAACACCAGACTATATAGGTATTCATATGTTCATAAGATTGAAAATTAAAATATGCCACATGAGATGCTAAAGACTAGTATTATCAGACATAGCCAAAGTGTATATTTGGCCTCGATGGTCATGGTGCATAATAAAGATAAAACTTTGAGGATGTTCCCATATTATAGATAACTCAGTAAATAAACCATTAAATATAAGTTCCCTACTCCATTCATTAATGATTTTATAGATGAATTACATGGTGTTATTTTTTTACAAATATAGATCTTCATTATAGGTACCATCAATTTCAATTTAGAGATGAGGATATCCCTAAAATAACTTTAAAAAATCATGAATGCCATTATAATTTTATGTTCATGCCCTTTGATTTCACAAATTGTAACATACCCACTAAGATTTAATAGAATAACATCATATTTTTTTTAATTAATTTTCACACATTATTTTATTATATTTTATCACAAGAATCTAATTAGTGAACCTAGTATAGAACACTAGGTATGTTAACCATAAAATAAATATGTAACATATATTAGTTATTGATCACTAGCATCATATGAAACACAACAAAATAACATAGAAAAAGTAATTTCATATTTCTAACCATGATTGGTATAATAATATAGCCATTTCAGTCAATGTATAATGAGTAAATAATTACATTTCCATCAGGAATAATGTTTCAATAATAAATACTATACAAGATAAAAAGCTCCACAGAGCATGAGTTTCATGAACTTCAATATCTATGATAATCTCAAGTGTAGTCTCCAAATAAGTATTGTTGTGGGGAGGAAGAATATCATTTGAGCATTTTTCCACACCAACCATGAACCATCGATCCCCCATATAATCCCCTAATCAAGGAATATCCCTCCTTCATGCATGGGTAGACAATGATGATTTAGGAATCCAAAGAGATAAACTAGTACCCATGTGTTCTAAGTTATCTAATACATTATGTATACCATAAATAAAAATGTGATAACATGATATCACACAAACATGTAAATCATACGTATGAAATGATAATGTTTAACTAAACATTACTTTAGCTAAAGTTTTTAAATATTTATTGATCTCTAGGATATTACAATTCTACATTTTCATTTTATATATTTTGTTATTATTATGTTGACATTATGATGCTAGATTAGTTATTAGCTATTGTTTAACTGTATTATGATGGTACTTGTTACAATAGTGTTGGTTATGTACTTATGTGATTATTTATCTAATGGACTTATTATTACTATTGATAATGATTTTATAATCTATATTGATTATATATTTATGACATATTGTAATTTATACCATTTTGGTGGTTACAATTTTTGTCTATGAGCTAGGCAAGTGATGGAGGTTATATTCCCAGAACAATGAATTCTAAGACATCAATATGACCAACAAGTATACTTATTATTTGATATCCTTAGGACAATTTTATTTAGTCATTGATTTTTTTAGTTATGGTCTTTATGTTTATGATTATTTATGTACTTTATCAATATTATTATAAGTCATTATTGTTTATTATCTTTCCTTATATGTTTTATCAATCGTATCGTTTCTCATGCATGCACTCCAACTCCTTTATAATTGTAGGTCCTTTAATCTTCCTTATTTTCCATTAAACCTATCAACCTATTCAATTGTGTACCTAGACCTAACCAAACCCACCTAGACCTAAACCCCCTTGAAAACCCTTGACACCCTTCATGCTTACATTATTCCCTTTGACCTAACACCCTTTTACTAAGGTGGTGAGCATATTATTTTAATGACTATGAAGTAATAGCTTGGTTTAAACTTTGATTTAATATTGATAAACCATATTGACTTAGGTCGATGACTTTTGAGAGAAATATATTAGCCTCATTTAATGATGCAAGTGGAAAAGGTTTTAATGATATTCAATTTA
>JARHVA010000433.1:0-122500 GCA_037957365.1 Torreya grandis | reverse complement strand
TGTCATTTAATCCCATATGTCTTCTCTCGAGTCTAGATCATCTGGTCTGTCCCCTCTGATGTCTGCGTAGTTATCCATTCGTCTCTACTTCATGGAAGAAAATAGGTTGTGTCCTTGGTTTGGTGCACTCAAAAGTGTACTCGATCTATTGTTTCACCTACTTAGAAATAACTCTTTCGAAGATATTTCTAATCCTTCAGTCTTACTCCTCCCTTTACTGGTTAAGTGCTTCTTTGCTCTTTATAGCCCTTCTTGCCTAAGTCTTCGAGGGGGTCCTTTCTATGTCTTTGACAAGTGGCAAGTTCTGCTATTATGAAACTCATGGAAAATGGAGTCCACGACACATTTTGCCTGAGCAACTCAAAAGGGGAACACGGATCCAAAGATTTGTCACGTTCACTGCACTTTGTCTTTTTCCATAGGGCACTTTTCCACGGGCTTTTCTCTTTAGTTGGGCTTCTCCAGCTTTGTCTCTTCTTGCTGCAATTTGAGCTATTGGGCTATCTTTCTAGCCAGTCGCTTGGTTCTTCCTTTGAGTTCTGTGCTTTATTTGAATTTCAACAGATATTCCCTTACCTTAAATTTGACGTCTGCGGGGATGTCATTGGTTGACTGTTGCTTGGACCATGTTGAACTTTGAACCCATTGAACCACTGAAAGTACATTAATTCATTGGTTCATTCTAGTCTCTTTGTTTTATCACTTCTTGGTTCAATCACTTTCATGCTCCTTGGTTGAACCATCCATTGAACCACATGTTTGTTGCTTTTCCTTTGACTGAGGCTGCTTTTGAGATTTTGAACCAATGCTGAACTAGTGAATCCCCTTTAGGGAAAAAGCTTTAAAAAGAGGAATTTGAAAGCTCAGAACAAATTTTGAGAAGGGAAGAGAGAAATTTTGGTCTGTAGGTTGTCCCAAAAATGAGTTGCATTTTTCAGGGACAACAGCTGGCTCCAGTTGGGGAACTACCTTCAGTTGCAAAAATCAATTGAAGGGAGTAGAATCCAGAATCTCTAGTACCTTAGAAGCGTGCCATTGGGCTACGGAGTCATGCTACCCAAAAAGAAAGGTTCAAAAAAATGAAAACAAAAAGCACAAAACAAAACTAAAGACTATACAAATATACATATGTACAGATGATCTTATCTGATGCCTCAAGATTTGAAGTGCTTCAGATGCTACCCACTGAGAGACAGTGAAAATGGTGTGCCATCCTGATAAACTAGTAGGAAACCATTTTGTCCCCATAAACGGTGATGGGCGAATGGAACTTTCCACCAGGAAACCAATTTTTTGTGTCTTCCTCTTGGCCTTTTCTTCTTCTTGCTCCAAGGTAGGACGTGGTCTTCAAACTAAAAACCATAACTCTTTGCTCTCCCTGTGAAGAGTTCCTCTGCCTAATTTTGAAGTGCAGCAGTATGGTCCAGTACCATAATTTGTTGTCCTGATAACTCAGCCCAGCACATGTCTTGATTGTCCCCCTTAGATATATCAAATTCTTCTTTATTTGGAGGGGAGGGTTCTTCTAAACTTATGCCACACTTCACCAATTCTTCTGCTATTTCATCCCTACCTGAAGATTCAAAAAAAATTTGGGCTACAGGGGCTGCTGTTTGGGTCTTGACACATTTGACATGATCAATTATGTCAAATGGTTGGGTTGGACTAGGCACAGGGGATGGGAGTTCCTCTTTTTGGTTTATGGGAGGGGTGGGAGGACTAGCTTGCAAAATTGAAGTAGAAGGTGCAGAAATGTTTGGGATACTTACTTTCTTAGCAATCACTGAGTCCTTTGGCTGGATAGGCAGAGTGGTCCCACTCTTAGCAATCAAAATTGTAGCTGAGGTCGCTCCTCTGTTTCTCCTTTATCAGCTTGTTGAGCTGACTAATTCTGGGACTGGGTGATCACAGCATATGATCCCTCGGATGCTCCACCTTTACTTCTATGTTCATCTTGGTAATCCAGGAAACTGATGTGGGAGTCGCCATCTAACTCTTCTTTCTCCTCCATGAAGAGACAAGCATCATTTTCTTGATTAAACTCAGGTTGGAAAGAGAAATCATGCTCTGTTTCCAAATACCCAATTGCTGAGTTGGCTGGAGGTGCTTCAATGGCAAGGTTCCTCTGAGGGGGAGGAAGATGATTTGGCTACCCTTGATGTGCCTGATCAGGGAATGTCCTCCTTGGTACATTTTTGTATGAAGGATTAGATGACATTCCTTGTGCCATTTGTCTTCTAAGGGCCAGCACTTCATTTGCTAGCTTTTGCACCATTGGATTAGTGGTGGATACAGGTGAATATTCAGAAGATGAAGAGGATTTACCTTTATTTGGATCTTTCCTTATCTTTCTAGCTAAGATAAGGTCATCTTCCACCTCAGTGGCCAAGTCTTGAGCAGCCTCAAGGTCTATGTGTCTAGCTCATCTCAACAGAAAACTCACTTCAGGCAGCTGTGAGTTGATGAAGAAACACATGAAATTCTGAGGTGTCAGCTGGGTGATCATGGGAATCATATGCCTCAGCTTGTTGAACCTGGCAATGAAGTACCTCATAGGCTCATGGGGCTCCTTCTTCATTTGTGTGAGCTGGGCTAGAAGGGCATGTGTGTCTCTTGCTGGTTTGAACCTTGCTTCAAACTTAACTTTGATTGTGTCTAAGCCAATCACTGATCTGGTCTGTAGATGGTAAAACTAGTCTGCAGCAGCACCTTATAGCATCTCCACAAACAGCCTGACTGCTACGTCTTCAAATTCCACCCCTATCACACCACAAGCTATGGTGAAGGCTGCAATGTGTTCATCAGGGTGGACTCTTCCATCACCAAAGAATTTGGGGAAATTCTTCCTTGAACTGAGTGGTAGCTCATGCAGGGGTGGAGTTAGATTAAGTGGGCCAAATGAGTTACCCCAGGGGCCTCGAACTGCCATGATTGGATTATAAAAAATAGGGATAACACATCTAAGTGGAGTTGCCAGATTATAGGACAATAATGGAAAATAAATTGGCCTTGCTTCAGCTTAAAGCTTGAGGCTTCAAACTGTGCTTTCTTTCCCAACAACTCTAGTTTTGCAGACCAGATAACATAATGGGGATGGATGAAAATGGTAAGGCTATAAGAATAATGGGTAAGACCCAGATGGGAGTCACCAGAATCTATAATGGATAAGGGTTATAATGATTATGGGTAAGACACAAGTGATGTTTCAATTTGAAACTTGAGGTTCCAAATTGTACAAAATTATTGTGTCCCCAGTGGAGTCGCCAAAAACTGTTGGGTGAATATTTTGTCGACCAGCTAACTGGTGACCAAAATAGTTCCTATCACCACAGCATAGGGAGATCAATCGACCATATGTGCAGGTTTACTGCATCAGCAAGAGACAAATCTCTCCTCTCATCAAGGGGAGGTTCCCTATAGGTATGCAGGAGATGCAGGAGGCTATATATATATATATATATATATATATATGTATGTGTGTATGTATATGTATATATGCAGAAAGTAAGACACAGGGGGTAGGACAAACCATACATCTCTCTTCTTTTAAAGATGATGCTGACAAATAGAAGAGAAATATTTGGTGATGGGGAAGGTGCTTCTCTTCTTTCAGAAGCAACTTTCAGCTAAGAGCCATATTCCTTCCTAAATAGTAGAAATCCTGGTGAGGCAACAGAAGGCACTTCTCTTCTTTCAGAAGTGCTTATTCTTGCAAACAATAGGACTCTTTCTAGTAGCAAGTAATCGGTATCAGGGTAACCAGCAGCATGAAATGTAGCGCAAAGTCTCCACCTCAACTGCTCAAAGAGTATATCGCAAAGGATAATGGGGGCACAAAGTTGCCCCAGAATCCTTAACACAAAAAAGGAAAGGAAAACACATACTGAAATCAATTGTGAAAGCACAAAGTCTTCTCACAGTTGGTTTTAGGACACTTCTTTATTACCTTTACTAATTCTGTGCACAAAATTAAATGAATAAGGACACCTTCAGATGGCACAAGTCAGAATAGCACAAAGTCTGGAAAACCCTACTTTCTCATTCAAATAACAAGGAAAATGAAATTACAACCTGAGCTCAAAGTCTCAGTCTTCTTCTTTCAAAATGGGTAGAGTTTCATTATTGTAAAAATGAGAAGTCTCCTTTACAAAAAAAGAGAGATTACAATATATAGAGTCCCAAGAAAGACTTGGGCATTCATTTTTCAAAGAACAGCCCATGTTGTGCATTTAACACCTTAAATGCATTTTCAGGTTTGTCAAAGGATTGCGTTAAAAATAGGGCAGTTGTCTTAACTATGGCATGCCATTTCATCCCATATGTCTTCTCTAGAGTTTGGATCATCTGATCTGTCCCCTCTGATGTCTGTGCAGCTATCCATTCATCTTTACTTCATGGAAGAAAATAGGCTGTGTCCTTGGTTTGGTGCGCTCAAAAGTGTACTCGATCTGTTGTTTCACCTACTTGGAAATAACTCTTTTGAAGATATTTCTGATCCTTCAGTCTCGCTCCTCCCTTCATTACTTAAGCGCTTATTTTCTCTTTATATCCCTTCTTGCCTAAGTCTTCGGGGGGGTCCTTTCTGCGTCTTTGATAAGTGGCAAGTTTTGTTGTTATGAAACTCATTAGAAACTCATGGAAAATGGAGTCCACGACACATTTTTCCTGAGCAACTCAAAAGGGGAACACAGATCCAAAGACTTGTCACATTTGCTGCACTTTGTCTTTTTCCATAGGGAGCTTTTTCGTGGGCTTTTCTCTTCATTTGGGCTTCTCCAGCTTTGTCTCTTCCTGCTGTAATTTGAGCTATCAGGCTATCTTTCCAGCCAGTCGCTTGGTTCTTCCTTTGAGTTCTGTGTTTTATTTGAATTTCAATGGATATTCCCTTACCTTAAATTTGACATCTGTAGGGACATCATTGGTTGACTATTGCTTGGACCATGTTGAACTTTGAACCCATTGAACCACTAAAAGTTCATTGATTCATTGGTTCATTCTAGTCTCTTTGTTTTATCGCTTCCTGGTTCAATCACTTTCACGCTCCTTGGTTAAACCATCCGTTGAACCACCTGTTTGCTGCTTTTCCTTTGACTGAGGCCGCTTTTGAGATTTTGAACCAATGTTGAACTAGTGAATCCCCTTTATGGAAAAACCTTAAAAAAGAGGAATTTGAAAGCTCAGAACAAATTTTGAGAAGGGAAGAGAGAAATTCTAGTCTGTAGGTTGTCCCAAAAATGAGTTGCATTTTTCGAGGATAATAAGGACACTTGTAAAGATGATAAAATTAGTTAATTTTGAATTTAAATAAGTTATGGGATGATCCATGAAAGGATAAGAAGTACAAATGTCAATCTAACTCATAAACTTCATGAAAAGTGGTAAGATTCCATTCATTCTAGCTTAGAAAAACTGCCTTCATGATTGGCCTTGTTTGAATGCCTCATAACTGATTAAGACCAGATATAATGATTGGGATTAAGTTTAAGTACATAAATCATGCCTCTTCATTCATTGATTTTAGGCTTGGTCCTCTACAATCAATTATAAAGGAGTTATCATCATCTGCTATCCAAAAACTACTCTTCCATGCACACTACACACATGACTTTCAATAAGGCATAATTTTTCCATGAAAATATATATAAGGTATTTAATCACATGTTTCAATCCCCTCCATGTCCTTGAAATAATTATGGGAACCTTAAAAATTCATTCATTTAAATTTTTCACACTTCTCCCTAGCATGTCCATTAGGCTAGTTTTGATTGACTGAGTTGAATCACCTAGTTTGGACACTTAGAATTTTATCTTTAGAATTAAATGGCCATATGGAATTATAAAAAGTATAGATATTCCTCTAAAAAATTATTTCATCTTCAAACTCTTCATGTTTCCTGCATAGCATAAAAAATGGTCAAAAATAGCTAGCTTCTCACCCCATTCGTACAAATCTATATAGATAATTTTCATGTGAGGTAGATTTAGTGAGTTATCTAAAATATTCAAAAGTTTTCATGGAAAAAATGGTTCATTTGGGTGTATATCCAACCTAATTTCCACAAACTGGTCATAGGCAAGGGTTTATAATGGGTTTAGCTTATTTTCACTCTTAAGGTTTATTCATAAATGTATGACATCCAACTTATAGAAAAATTACAAAAACGTGGCCTTCAAGATCCCTTATAAAAGACTTGAATTCCCTTAGAACCCATGCAAAGCCTCATGAAAGATATGAGTACTCAAACTTAGCCTATCAAGCTTGTCTTCTTTATTCAAATAGGCCTAAAGCATTTCTGAGCCAAAAAGGGTTTCTCCAAGGTTTATTTATCATTTTGGAAGCTTTAAAACATCTATTGAGACCCCATGAACATATTAAAATTCATTTTAATTCTTTCTAAATATTATAATTGAAAGTGACTCCTCATTTGAAACTAGGCCTAGTCATGTTCGTGTAGGTATGACTGCAACTTAAGCCCAAACTAGCCTTTGATGGATTTTCATTACCTCCTGATAGCATCAACACACCCAATTTCATCCCATAAACATGTTTTTATACATTTTAAATCTCACATAGCTCTACAATTGACAATGACTTCTCATTTGGGTATTAGGCTTGTACCTTGCCTAATAGGTTTGCCTTGTCCTTGAAGCTCAAGATGAGTTTTATGGTTTTCCATGCATCTCAATATCTCAAAAACCTATATTAGGTTCCATCAAACATTTTTTACCTAATGGTAATTCTCATTTAAATCTATAACTAACAGTGACCTTCCATTTGGCCTTTAGGCCTATTCCTTACTTTTAAGCCTGACTATAAACTTGGAGGTTTTGAGCATGCTATTTGTTTTATTTCATATATGATTGGTATCCCATGGTTATATGTATGTTTTTCAAATTATCCCACTTTATTTATAGTTTCTAATAACTTTTGGATCATCTTTCACCATTTCACACTCAAAATTGTCAATGTATGTATGAGGGGAAATACCCCCTATCTGAGATAAAATAGGGGTACTTACCCTATTTTATCAAGATATATGAATAATTTATAGGCTTAAACTAGTGATAAATACCTTCTCCATAAATTTTAATCCCTTTTTTCTATGTATATACCCCTCAAATTCACTACAAATTAAAAATAGACTTATAGGCAATGGACTATGTATGTGACAGTCAGAAATGATTGTGTATCATTCATTTTAAAACCCTTATTTTATTGTATCCAATGTAATATGTCCATTTAATTTATAAATTTCATGATATATTTTCTCTCATTTTAATTCAACACCTTATACCCTCATCTATCCTTCATACACCTTACATTCTCAAGGTTGTGTTATCCTGCCTAACTGTATATCTTGCTTTTCCCTCTCAAGAATGACCTCTGTATGTGAATTTTTATCCTTTTAAACTTAAAAACATGATTATAACTCACTCCTAATATTTTTCATATTGATCTAGTAGTGACCTAGGTCCACTTGCTTCAAGTCCATGTCATATTCATGTCTAGAACACTAACTCTCTGCTCATTGTTGTTTGCTCAGTTGTAGGTGTTCTTAAGACTCAAAGAAGACTATGTAAGCTTATTTTACACTATTATGAGCTCATGGATGTTTTCATGTCTTAATTTAAGTTTTTCATTTATTTTTTCATCTTTTTAACCCTACCTACATCCCTTCATGTTCACCTATAGTCCACAAATTGAGTTCTGCCTATTAGGCTGAGACAAAAGATTTTTACCCCTGTAGGTGCCTATTTCTCACTTGAATATTTTTTTATGATTTATTATGTAGTTAATGACACCATTAAATAATAATTAAATCACTTATAACTCTTCTAAACACCTTAACCCTACCAATCACATAAACTAGGCCTAACCTTTCAACTTGATGAACTATTGACTAAGACACTTTATTTGGCTCTACCTGTAGGTGTATGTGGACTTATCCATTTGGGAATGGTCATTAAAGGTCTCCTTGAAACCCGTATGATGTTATAAAACATATATCATAATTTTGTGTTTACTCATATGCTTCATGGAAGCCCAAACTATATTCTTATTATACTGAGACACTTCTCCCCTTAAAACCATGTTGTAAGTGCTTATTGGGTTGTTGTACAAACAAATGGATGTAAATGAGTTAAAATTATAGTACATCATTATCCATTAAGTGACTTCCAAACCATTAATTTTATATTTTACTTTTTATAAATTCTTGATCATTAAGGCATGGTTAGAACTACCATCTTGGAATGCAAAGTTGCTTAAAACTCAAACCTATGTAGATATCATTGACTGAAGTTAGTGCATAAAATGAAAATTCTAGGTCTCTCAATGATCATATTCCCTTGGTTATATACTCTTTAAACATTGTATATCTCTTTACCTATGCAAATACAACATGGTTTACCTCTTTATATCTTTTGGAACAATAGGGAAACATGTTTTGAAAGGTTCACAAGAACATCTAGGACCTCTATTTTCTTAATATAGGGATAGTGTTTTATTATTTTTGGAATAATGGAGTTTTATTCCTAATTAAATAAAAATTTCTAATAAAATTAAATTATTTAAAAATATACAAGAATTAAGTTACTAATTTTTATAAATAGATGTGTATTTTGCCTTTTCTAAATATAGCAAGAAGTGAGAGAAAATAGAAATTCACTTCTTCTGAGTGATCCAAACCAAGACAATGTCTGATATTGGAGGAGTAGGATTGGGAAATAGTTAGGAATAAGATCCTAAGGTTCATTTTTGGATTGGATAGGAGCACTAAAATTTGGACACCTTGTTGTTCAGGGCTATAGTCCTTTTTGGATGTTGTTGTCTAGGTGGTTTAAGATTTTTGGGTTTTGTTTGGTATGCCTATGTTACCCTATCATTGAAATTTTGAGGCCTAAAATCCTATGAAAATCACTATGCATCTATTTTAAATCTTTAAATCCCTAATATATCTCTGTGTTTGAACTTGAATAGGAACTTGGGAAAGGAAGAGAAGGGGTTAGCGTGTAAAGGATCATTAGATGTACTTCACATCCCATATGTGGGAACATTTCCTACATACCAATACTCTGAAAAGGGATCAAGCTAATGTAGTTCTCCCATTGAAGTACTCAGTGCAATTATATATGATGAATGCAACTAGATGTGAAATTGGATGTACTTTGGATGGCTAGGGACTGGTGTATAGGTTTGAATAAGCTTGAAAGGATCTTGGAAGGCTATATGCAGAGAATAGGGAAGAGTGCTTGAGTGTAATTGCTTGTATTCTTGAATTTTTCTTGAAAATTGAGTGTCAACTATTCTAAATGGACTTTGAATGGCCTTTTGTAAGGAAACTAATGATCTTGGGTTAAATTATGTTGCATGAGGTTGACAAATAAAAAGATAATGATTTAGGAGAAAATGATTGTTAGGACCAATTTTGAACTTGGACAATAGTGTCAGAAATAGGACACCCTAGGTTCTAGTTCTCCTATCCAATTTAGGCATTATTATTCTAAAGGAATGATACCTAGGGGGATGGGTCTAGGCTTAAAATGGTTGCTTGGGTCTAAAAGAGCTAAGTCCATAAGGCTTTGGATGACTAGGAATTAGTGAAAGAATAGCCTAGAAGGGTTATGTAAGCAAGAAGGAGGACCTATGGATTAGGTGTCATTAGCCACACCTAAATTATCCAATTTTGAATTTAACATGACTACATTCCCCCCCCCCACCTTTATTCTAGTGATGCAGCAAAGTGAAATACTAGGATAAAGGAAAGTAAAAATCTTACCTAAACTTACCTATTAAGGGAGAAGCTCATGAAGTTATGTGATATTGGATGTGTATAGAGATAGCACATTGTGAAGTTTGAATCTACAAATGAAAACATAAAGTAGATCAGTCCTTACTAGATACACTATATCTAAGATAAGAATGTACAAAAGTTAAGTAAGAAGAATAGAAATAAACAAATACACCTAACCAAGTATGAAAACCAATAAAAAACCAATTGTGATGCTATATTATGTTGGATGATGTTAGGTATGTGTTGAATCAAGAGTAATATCATGAATGGAGCTGAGTGTTCAATTCCCTAAAAAGTGGATCAAGAATGTAAAGGCTAGCCCTTTGTCTCCATCATCACCAACTAAGTGAAGTTAAAAAATTGTGCATGTGTTAATTGATGTCTAAATTGTGTGTCCAATCCCTCTGAATAGGTGGTTCAAGAATAAAATAGCTATCTATTTCGCTCCATCATTTCCCCATGAAGTGAAACTATGAAGTGATATCGGTATAAAATAGGTGTTATATGAGATGGCTCATAGAGCCCATGGATGTTCTATGAATCTAAAAATGTGGCATGGATAGTCTAAATGTATGCTATAAACTAGGCTAATTTTGGCCATTTTGAAAGATGGAGGTTAGGATTACATGAAATCCACTTAAAAATAATGTATTAGGCTTATGTGAAATCCAATTTGGAACTTGAGTACTCATATAGTTAAACTTGTATGAAATTTCAACTTGAAGTTGATGCCAATAACCTATAGATGGAGTAAGGCACACAACTACCAATAAATTCTTGGATGATAACTAAACTCAAATACAAAAGAAGACCAATGTGTCATGCACATTGCCCCCAATCACTGATGTCTGGAACATATATTTTGATCTAGAAGTTTTCAACTACCCAGTCTGAAATTGAAATTGAGAACCATCATGCTGCACATGATAACCCCCTATATCTTTATTTTTTTAGAAAATTATACTAAAATTATTGATCCTGACCGATCTAGAAGTGAAAAAATTGTCCCTAAACTAATTTTTTTCTGATTTTTAGAAAACCTAAGTGTTTTTATAACTATATAGGAGTGCAAAAATGTGGAAACCTATGTTTTTGGAACTAATATCTATTTTTGATACTATTGTCTTATGGGAAAACTAGTTACTGATCTAGAACTTTCACTATTTTTTTCTCTATTTTGATTAGTTTAACCTTTAGATTTTAGACTGAGTGATCTGGATGCTACTATTTTGACTATTAGTAGCTCTGATCTTTAAGCAAAACCCCTATTTTTTGTCCCATATTTTGAGGATAGGAATGAACTTGTAATGACTTCCCTCAGAATAAAAGAGTCTTGCAAGTGTGTTATGTTGTATAGCTATATGATATAGCAGTGATATTTGACAACATATTTCTATATATAGTAATGTTTGTATTGAGAGATTGTTAGATCAATAGGGGTATGCATAGATAGATATGACAATGTACAAGCATGTGTAAATTAATAAAATAGAACTATTAATGTTAGATATTAATAAGTTTTTAGTTTGAGGGATGGATAATGATGTCCATCATGGCATCCAATAAAGCAATGGAAAACCATTATATGGATCATGGAATTGCACACATTAAGAAGAAAACAAGCAAGAAGCATACAAGGATGGCCCCATTCAAAGGGCCATGAAAATAAGGGACATGGACACATGTCACTAAAATTGTAAAATAAGCATAGAAGGCATGTTCAAATGCCACATACACATACAACTGAAACAAGCAATGTTGGGACAAGGGCCATAGGCACATGGAAGAGTAAAAAAAAGACATTGGCAAATGTCATAAGGCATACACATGAATAAAATCAAATGACATTGGAAAATGTCCTAAGGCACAAGTAGGAGATAAGCAAGAACTGGAAATGCAATCACACAAGCTATGTTAATCAAGAAAAGAAAGCATGTAATAACTAGAAATATACAAGCACATCTAAATAATAAAATAAAATGTGAAAGTATGCAAAATATGTGTAGTACAAGACTAGGTATATGCTAAGAGATACACAAGTGATAGATACTATTAAAATGTTGATATAGTAATCTATGTAATCTAGTAAGGAATGTACATCAACATGATAACTCAAAGTGTGTAGTGTAGGAATAACATGACCTAGATGGTGTAGTCATATTAAAGATGCTCCCAAGTAGATATGTATATCAATTTGTGTTTTGAATGTAGAAGTAGGAATTCTTCCTCAATGGTTAGAGTAAAGCAATCAAGTAGCTAGATGTCACTGCACACACTCAAAGAATATCAAGTGAAGCATGGTATTGTAGAAAAATTATCATACAATAGCACGAAACAACAAATGTAAGTCCTATCATGATAGTAGTAATGTAAAGAATGGATGATGTAGATAATCATATTATTTTTGGTATTTTTTGATATATTTTAATATTTTTAATTTTTTATATTATTTTTGTATTTTGATATAAACTATGTATAGGAAAATTTGGGAATAAATGATACTAACTGATGAGTCTCGGATGAGACTCCCTGTCATGGTGTCATGTATCGAATAGCTGGATCATGCGTGATCATGAGGCATGATTGAATGTTTGAGATTGTGAAGCTAAAATTTGTGTATATTGTAACTACTTTGAAATATCTAAAGTGAAATTGAATGTGGGGTCCCCCTATAACTTTGAGAAGTTGATGCAACTATAGGGCTCTTAAGGATCCATCTAGAAGTAGAAGAAGCTCTCTAAATAGGTGCTCTCTATGTAACTATATGAGACCTCAATGTAACTTCTCTAGGTGTGAATACTATCACTAGAAGCTTTATATAATCCTAAAACTATGGGGGTGTATGAACCCTCTGTACTAATGATTGATCATATAACTATGGCTGGATCTAAAGTAGAAGTTGAGATAAAATTGGTAGAGAAACTAAAATAGGTAAAAGAACTAGAGATGGTACCTATAAGTTGGTAGATGGATCTAAAGTGGGGAGTGGTTACTCATAAGGAACTCCATCAGCTATAATAACCTAATTAGTGTGAATGAATTTCATGCATCTATAAACTATAGAAGGCACTACCCTGAGTTTTTGAATCTATGATTGACCAAGTAATATGTTAAAAACTCCTACATTGGTAACTATAGTGAATGGCATGACCACATATGTAGGACCAACCTATAGTGGAATTAATATCTCACTCAATTAAATCTATATATGCCCACTAAAACCATTAATAACTATGTCTGTCAGAGTGATATCATGCTTTGAATAACCCAAATGCTATAGTAGTGTCTAAGTGCACATGTTAAGGCTAGAACCATTGTCAATAAGCACACTATAAATAGATTGAGTATGAATATGTGCTCTGATAAAAAGTGCATTATATCCTATATTATCCTCCACAGTATCATAATATAAGAAGGATATCGAAGGCCTAGTTGGAAATATGAACTTATACACACCTATCATACCTCTCAAAGGATTTACCTCAATTGAAGGTGCCTCATATATAGCTGGTGGAGGATGTGTATGGTATGTATGGATAACACCTAATGTGTCCTCTTTTTCCTTTTTATAATTATATGGAAATGGATCTAAGAATATTTTTAAGATTTATCTTGTGTTGGCTTTGCCTTTGGAGGCTCACCTAAATTGCCCAAATCAAGTATATTATTGTCTATCAAGTCATGTATCTTATGTCTCAAACTAATGCCTCTATTTTTTTATGGCCGAATGCCCTATGAAAATCACAAAATGCATGTTGATCATATCCCTATGGAAGAGGCTTTTTTATAGCTACTTCTTAAATAGGAGGGAGAGTGATGATGTTACATTCTAATAACTATTGTAAAACCCTAGCTAGAAAAACTGATAGATTGGTAAATAGATGATGAGGAGGTGCTAATAAAACCACATGTTGAGGGGGCTCTAAATCTGCATTGACTATTGGTTGATTTTGATTCTTTTTGTCATTGATTTTGACCTTATATGAGACTTTGCTATTACTCATATTAGTTATGTCTGATATTCTTGAATACTTAAGTTTGCCTATTGAAACTAGCTGGACTTATCTTCCATTGAGTGTATGACATAATTAGATGAAGGAAGAGAATATTTTAAACATAATAGATTCATGCAATGCTAGTAGAAGGCTTTTTTTGAAGTTGTACTATAGCTCTTAAATAACCATGGGGCTAGTTAACTTAGCCAGAATATTCTTGTATATAAGAACATAACTCATGAGGGGATCATTTGACCTTTGTTTCTATTGGGTAGTTTATGCCTAAGAAACCTTATCACCAATGTTGATACTAAAATGTTCTAGGAACATGTCTTCTAAAGGATTAAATACCGTGACTGACTGATTTGGTAGACTATAAAACCATTGTAAAGCATAATCCTTTAGACTCTATAAAAATACATTTGTAAGTAGCCAATCATTGGCTACATAGTACAAGCATGCTGCATGAAAAGCTATCAAATATGTCTCTATATCACCCTTACCATCATATAGAGTGAGCTTAGGTTAAATAAAACTTGGTGTTAAGGGTGTAAAAGCAATGTGACATGCCAATGGTGTATGCAGTAAAGGAAAACAATCCAATTCTTGTGTAGGTCTAGAAATACCTTGCTAAATATGTTATACCTTAGATTGAAGAGATCTTATCTCTTGTACAAGGATTGCCACATCAAGAGATAAAGATGTACTAGCTATAACTAGTAGCATAGAAGAAGGTTGGGCTACTATAGGGGGTGGTTTAGACATAGTTTCCCCCATAGTATGATTTAAAATTGGTGGTTCTATTATTTGAGAAGATTACCCATTGGTCACTTTTTGTTGCTCCTTTTGTAAAATTCTAAGCATGTCATCTTGCATATCCAGATGTTTGGTTAAGACTTCTTGAATTTATCTTTTATCAATTTCATCAAAACCAGTATATTTAGCCATTAGTAAAGTAGGAAAACAATTTGAAATGTTTTTAAATGCTTTGAAATATGTCTTAATAATTAATGTGATAGAAAGGGAAATTATTGAATGTAAGAAATGCAAAGTCTAAAAAATAGTGAATGGGAATTTATGCAAAAAGGATACTGAGTTGCCAAACATGTAAGGTGATACCATAAAAAGTGAGGAGGTGATAGTATGAAACTAAATATTTTTTAGAATTATTTGTGCAAAATAATATGAAATTTTTACTTTGAAATTGATTTTTTGAGTTTGATATGCAACTAAAATTTTAGAAAATGATTTGGAAAGTACTGGAAAGTAACTGTGAGCTAGTTGATGCAATCTAGAGATGTTGAATGAATTTTTAAAATTAGTGTAATAATTTTAAAAATCTAGATAAATTTATATAATTTTTCTTGAAAAAATTAGGAAAAATTAGAAAATATTTCTAAAATTAGCAATATATTTTTCCTAGTGTTTGGAATGTGTTTGTATGCAAAAAGGACCTAGTATGTGCAAACTAGGGTTTGAATAAAATATGTGATATTTTTACAATTATATTATATATTTATAATTTTTAAATGCAATAAAAATCAAAAATTTATGGTAAAAAATTAGAAATAATTGTCCCTAGGGTTTCTAGGGTTTTTGTGTGAAATTCGAAGTAAGTCGGGTTCACCAAATGTTTTATTATTTTTAAAATATTAGAGTTTTACTCTTAGTTAAATAAACAATTATGAGAAAAGTAAATCAATGAATACTATGTATGAATTAGGGTACTAATTTGTATAAATAGATTTGTATTTTGCCTTTTTTGAATATAGAAAGAAGTGAGAGAAAATAGAACTTAGCTTATTCTGAGTGAACCAGACTAAGACAGGTTCTGATATTGGAGGTGTAGGATTGGGAAACAGTTAGGAACAAGATTCTGAGGTTCATTTTTAGATTGAATAGGAGTGCCAAAAGTGAGACACCCTATTGTCTAGTGTTGTAGTCTTTTTTTAGTGCTATTATCTAGGTAGTCTAAGTTTTTTGGCTTCTATTTAGTATGCATGTGTTACTTTATCAATGAAATTTTGAATCCTAAAAACTTGTAGAGATCATTGTGCATTTGTTTTAAATATTCAAAACCCTAGGAGCTCTTCATTATTAAAATTTAATAGAAACTTGGGAAAGGAAGAGAAGGGGTTAGTGTGTAAAGGATGCATTGGACGCACTACACACCCCGTGTGTAGGCACACTACTTACATACCAATACTTCGAAGAGGGATCAAGATAATGTAATTTTCTCATTGAAGTGGTTGATGTAATTATGTGTGATGAATAAAACTAGATGCATAATTGGATGTACTTCAGATGGCTAGGGACTAGTTTATAGTTTGAATAATCTTGAAAGGATCTTGGAAGGTTGTATGCAGATAATAGGCAAGAGTGCTTGAGTGTACTTACTTGTTTATAGTTTTTTCCTATAAAATGAGTGCCAACCCTTCTAAATAGACTTTTAATGGCCTTTTATATGGAAAATAATGATCATAGGTTAAATTACTTTGCATGACGATGATATAAAAAAAGATAATGATTCAAGAGAAAATGACCATCAGGACCAATTTTAAACTTGGACAATAATCTAGAAACATGACACACTAGGTTCCAACCCTCCTATCCAATTTGGGTGTTGTTTTCCTAAGGGAATGAGATCTATGGGTATGGGCCTAGGCCTAAAAGGGTTGCCTAGGTATGAAATATCTAAATCTGAAAGGTTATGGATAAATGGGAATCAATGCAATAATAGCCTAGAAGGTTTGTGTAAGTAAGGAGGAGGACCTATGGATTAGGTGTCATTATCCATACCTAAGTCATCCAATTTTTGCATTTTACATGACTGCACTGAGCATATTCATTTCACCATTGGAGTTAACAATTCTCTCTTGTATTTTCTACTTAGAATTTCAAACATGTATACCATGATCTCATTAACACCTTAGGACTTCAAGAGGATTTTCATTTCATGCCTTAAAACCATATTAAATGCCTCAATCCCCTATTTGGGCCACCTATAGGTGGTGATTCTCAAAATACAGGCAGATTTAGCTTGGGCATTGGTCATGAAATGAGCCATATGCATTGTCATAAACCTCTATAGGTCCAATATCTCTCTCAAAACCTTCCAATTATCCTTTCATCTCTTAAAATATTTAAACCCACACTAAGGATTTGATGATGTCATCATGGTTCATGTATGTGTGTATTAGTTGTATGTATGAGTATTGAGTGTTTAGAATGGAGAAACAAAGATGGGAAAAGGGCCTCATTGGTAGCTAAAATAAAAAAAAAACCTTAAAATTCATTATCCCCATCAAAAAAATTTGAAACAAGATACAATACATCTTCTTCAATGTCAAAATCACTTGCAACCAAGAACTACATAGCAAGCCATGATGTAATTGTTGTTTGTGTGACATGTGAGCTTGAAAACCATGAGAATTACCTTAGATACTAAATATTAAAGGTGAATTTAAATCAATAATACTTTTAAAACATTTAAATTAACTTAACACAAATTTATTAAACCATGGAGAAAAACAAAGTTCTTGAAAATGGTGAAAACTACCCATTGTACTCAAAAGAGACCAGTCTATAAATTTAAGTCTATTGGCTCATCCAAACACCAAAAAACAAGAAAAAAAGAATAGGAACCATTGGATGAATAATTAAACATAATCTTGGAGTAACATCAGAACTTATATTTTATGGAATCTCCCAAACAAGAGAAAAAACCATAGGGTGCCTGAAACAATCAACAGATTTACACAATGAACTTCATGATAATGGTTCATGAAGCATAACACAGCATTATTAAAAATTATTATATTTAAATTATAGTATCATATTTTTAAAAAACCTCCCAAAATCATTTTTCCTAAAACTTCATGAGTTGTTCGTACCAAGCCAAAACCTACAAGTCACTTATGTGTGTCTAGAAAGCCAAGAAAAAAGTAGAATAGTTTTGGATTCAAAATAGAACTTATATATCAAATTAATCATGGGAATGATCATTTTTAATTTGAAGAGTCACATTTCAAATTTTTCCAAGTGGTACACTTCCCAAGGAGGTTGTAAAAGTGTCATTTTCTTCTCCTTTCACTGGAAAACCACCCTTTCTTCTAAACAACCTACCACTTTTTAGTTGTCTTAGTTACTTAATACTTACTAGGACACATGTCACATTTCATCACCCTTTTATACCTTCACATTTCTCAATAAACCCATACAACTCATTAAATACACCTCTTTGACCCCTAAAATGACACAAAATGATAAATGGACATAAAAACTAATTAACCAAGGCCAATATAACATTAATTGACATCAATTGAACTATAATACACCCCATAAAACTCATATTACACCCCTTATAGACCTATAAAATCAATTTTTTCTTATAGGTGCCCCAATTTGACTTAAAAGACAAATTTGGTCAACATGTAACATATATATTTCTTGATTTGGTTAATTATTAGCATGTATTGATGATATAGATTATAGTTATTCATTGATAGTATAGTAAACTTGTTGACTACTAACAGTTGTTATGATTATATTTTGGAAATGAAATATTGAAAAGATAAATTAAATATTGACTGAAGTTATTGTATAGGTACCTTGTATTGTATTTTTTATTAAGTTAAACCTTTATTCCTTATTATCATAGTAAATAGGAATTGATTGAATATGCTACGAGATTTTATATGTTATAATAATCCATAATTTGGATGTAGATGCAATCAATTCCTAAATGTTAGTTCATTGATATAATAATTCTCATGGATCTAACATTCTCGTATGAGATTCATTTTATATCAATTTATTATTAATTTTGGATGTCAATTGAATTAATTCATGAATGTTTACTTGATAATTACTTAGATTTTTCACATCTAATTATAAGAATCGATTCTAAAAAGAAGTTAATAATTTTTTTAATTTTTTCCATTTCATAGAATATATATATATATATATATACACACACACACACACACACACTTTACATTATTTATCTAAATTCAGAATGAAATAAGATGGTATACTAACTTGCCTTAGCTGAATTATTTTATTATATATCTTGTTACTCTCGTTCATAAGTACATAGTTACATTTGGAACACTTAACCCTTGTAGAAATGCATAAGCTTGATAGTTGCACTATGAAAAAAATAAAACAAATGTTCCCTTCTATTATGCACTTTAGGCCTATTAGCTACATGCAATGTATGTTATCCATTAACAATTATAAAATATCACTTCTCAAAATTATATATGTTGTAAATTAATTAGTAAATACTTATATTAATTGGAAAAAGAACTAATGTTTAATTAATTCTTATGATTCAAAGAATGATTATGTACAACACTTTCCTTGCATTATTTACTTGATTAGATGAATAATTTTTAAAGAAACTATAATATAGTCAAAAATGATAAATAAGTTATCATGTCATCTTAATCCATGCAATAACTACACACCCATTGTTTTCTTTACCTTCGTTCCCATTAGCTAAAATCATTCCCCTTGTTGCTTTGGCTACCAAAAAAACTTTTTTATAAGAATTCTTTAAGTAGAACATTTTATTTGAGTTACACTCATCTTGAAACTCAAATGAACTTCATTGCTTATGATACTTAAATTTTGTCATTGCATGCTTATTGGTTTTGGTTTATCTAGTTGGATTAAGATAAATTCTTGACATATTAATATCTTTAAAGTATTCATTTATGAAACATTATATGAAATAAAAAGGAGTCTTTCTTAGATTAATACTTGATTTGAATTCACATTGCATAATTTATTATTTTATATAGAAAGTAAAGATTTATTTTTTTGTATGTCTTAAAACTTTTATTATAGCTTTGGCTATGCCAATTTAAATAGATGCATAGAATATAGAATGGTAGTGTTAAGTTATAAATTGTTATGAATAACCATGTTTTATATAAAAGGATGTGCGTATAGTGTAATGACCTTAAAGGCTAAAGGGTGATGTAAACCATCTGGTAGCACTAAGGAATCTTATACTTTATCTATTTTTTCTTATGCTTTAACATAGTTAGCTACATAGATGAATCAAAATATGCATGTGTTGAATTAATTCTATTTTTGATTTTAAGTACTTGTTTAATTTATATATCATGTATCCTAATCTAAACCATGATTAACCTAAATGATAACTTAAGAATAACAAAGTTATCCTTATCAATTAAACCAATCCTTTGACTTAACCATCCTCGAATGGAACTAAAACCCACTGAGGAGAGTGAGATCTTTGCCTAGGGTTAAGGACCTAGAAACAGTCCTATGAAGAAGTATGAGAGCCACTTATGGCACTCAAGACTTATCAGTATATGTATACACTGATATGCCTCAAATTCCATAGTTATTATAAATAACAACCATCTTCCCCATAGTGCCTTTTGTATGTGTTTACCTCAATTGAATTGCCTCTGTTTCCCTCCTTCAGTTCTAATCACGTATGTATATAGTGCATCAAACATTTTCATTATGTTATTAAAACTTGTAATTGGTCCTAACATGTTTCCAAAGAGTACTCTAATGTATGATTCCATTTTTTTTATTTCATATGGTATAATATCAGTGTTATACTCTAAGGAAATCTGGGAATGAGTACTTTCTTTTAAACTAATGCAATATTCTAAGTTATCACTTGTGATTTCTCAATATGGTTAGAACATGATCAAGTGGAAGAAAAATCCAAAAAAATCCTTTTAATGTCAACCAAGCTAGGGGTAGAAGTTTAGGACATGGAAGGGGTCATTGACATTGCATTCACATTCATAACCTAGATTAACTACTGATGAATAATGTGGATAGTAATATTAAGGTACCCTATGCTAAATCTATTAGTGGGATTTCAACCGATAAGCATGAATAAATCCTTAGTGGAATCTTGAAATCCCTTAGCACTTTACAAGGTAATATTGATAACCAAGAACAAATATTGAATAATCTTGAGGGGGTATCCCAATAGGAAGTACTTAGACTAGAAATGGGACAAGTTGAAGGACCTATAATTCAAGAACTATGTCTGACTACTATTGACCCAATCATAAAATAAATGAAAAAGCTTCCACCACCTAAATTTTTAGGTGAATAATTAGGTGATGCAGTCAATTTTTGGTTGGTCCACTTACAAAAGTACTTGAATTTTCATAATATGCCTTCTAATGTGAAAGCCAGAGTAACAACCTATCAAGGACTTGCAACATTATGGTGGACCCATATTCATGATATTGAACATTATCAACATTTAAAATTGTCTTGGTATATTTTTGAGACTTAATTTCATAAGAGGTACTGAAATGCAAATTATAAGAAGTAGAAAATCATTAATTTTTAGCTCGTAAAGCAAGAGAACATGATTGTTATTGAATATGAGAAAAAATTCTTAAATTTGTTACATCATGTAAACTATATCCATGACAAAGAAACTAATATTACTATTTTCACTTGGATTTTCACCCTTTGATTAGATGTAAAAACTTTCATCATTCAAGTGACATAATGGAAACACCTCTAGGATCATGGGTAGCCTAAGAATGAGGTGAATCTCTAGATAGGGCTTGATCCCTTGATGTACCACTTTGGATTATAACTACACCTAAACTTTTTGGGGTAAAATGGAGAGAGATAACTAAAATAAAATTATTCTAATGGATTTGATACACTTAATAAGATGATGACTTCCAACCAGCATGTTACACATGAGAACAAAGGACAAACTGAATATACACTTCTCCAATCTACATCTTCTCATATTAATGTTACATTGTGAGGTTATGGATGAATGTGAAAAGATAATATGACTAGACAAGATGAATTGAATGGCACTAATGAAAAAAATAACTCACTAAATCCTTGAAATTACCTAGAACACTTCACATGACATGTAATAAGAACTTTCCAAATGCAGATAGAGTGAAAGAATGAGACAATATGCTAAGAAATTCATAGTATTCACTAAGAAAGATTTATCATCTAAGTAAAACACACTTATTAATAGTCATGAATAGGTAAAACATCAGTAGTCTTATTGATCAAATGGTATGAAATTGGGCAGGGTGATAAAATATCAGTAGTCTTATTGATCAAATGGTATGAAATTGATTAGGGTGATAAAAAATCAGTAGTATTATTGATAAAATGGTATGAAATTTAGTATGGATTCATCATACTCATGTGGATCATAAGTTACAAAGGCCAAAATGGCTAGTTCTTATAGAACTTGAGAGAGAGAGGAGAAAAGAGAAGTACAAGGGTCATAAGGACACTTTTTAAGATAATAAAATTAGCTACTTATGCATGATAATAGGATATGGGATGAACCATGTAATTTTAAAAATTACAAGTGTCCATCCAAGTCATCAAACTCTTGCAAAGTGGCATAAAATCTTCTTAATTAGCTTAGAGAAACTACCTTCATGATTTGAGATTATTGAAAGCCTCATAAATAAATATGAATATTTATAATGATTAGAATGAATGGGAAGGATTTAAAACATGCCTCTTCATGCATTAGTTTTAGTTCTAGTTCTCTAGAATCATCCCAAAATGATATATCATCATCTATTGCCAAAAAACCTCCTCTTTCATGAACCCTACACACATGGCCTCAAAATTGGATTTATTTTCCAATGAAAATACATGGTAGGGAGTGAATTAAAATTTTAAATACCCTTCATGGCCTTATAATCATTATGGGAACCTTAAAATCACCTCACTTAAAGACCTCCACCCTTCTCACTAGCTTGTCCACTATGCCAATTTTGACTAGCTAAGATGGGAGATCTTGTTGAAGCACTTAGGAGTTGTTATGAGGCATTAAATGAACATGGGGAGTTATCAAAAGTCTTAATATTTTTCCCAAATTTAGTTTCATATTTATACTCCTTCTAGAACCTATATAATACACAAAACTATCAAGAAAAGCTTGTTTTGTACCCTATCTGTACAAGTTCATACAAACAAAAAACATGGGGAGTATATTTAGGGAGTCATTTTAAAATTAAAATAATAATATTTTTCAAAATAAACCATTTTATTATATTTTTAACTCCATTTCCACAAACTAGTCTTGATTGAGGGTTTTCAAGGGTTTTAGGCATGTTTGACTTCTTATGGTTCATATCAGAGTTGTTGCCAGAATCTGGATAACGCGAGTGCAATGAAGACGTGATCACACAAGATGAACAAGTGCACACCACATAGATGCTAAAGCAATTTGACAATAACAAGAAGATAAATTACACAAGACAAAATGGAGAATCCAAATCTGAATTAGCATAGAATGGCCAAAATGAGGACTACAAATAGGAGAGTATGAAAGTAACTCCTCCACAAAAGGTGGACAAGGCACCCCAAGAATAGAATGTAACTCCTCCATGAAAGGTGGTGACAAGGTGCTAAGAATAGAGAAGTAACTCCCATCAAGGGAGTTACTTATGACATTTTTATGACACCTATGACACATCTATGACACACACCTCCACATAAGCTAGCCTATCTCACAAATGTAGGAAAACTCCATGTATGCACAAGAAATACAATTTCCCTAATTAATAAATAGGGAAAAATAAAAACCTACACTAATACCCCCCATAAGTGCAGCTTAAATGGGAAGTGTGGAAATATAAAATGGGTCTCGACAACTAGGCTTGATGAGGTACCCATGTACAAATGCAATCTCCCATAATATAGAAAAAAGGAGAAAACCCATAGGAAAAAACTCCCCCCCCCAAAAGAGAGACATGAAAGAAAAAAAGAGGCTAAAAGGCCCCCCCTAAAGATGATGCTGCTACTGATGTGGACCGCAACCCAAGAAGAGCTCATAGATGAATGAACTTGCTCTCAGTGAAAGGTTTGGTGAAGATGTCTGCAACCTGCTCTGAAGACTGGCAAAATATCAAGTCAATGACCTGACTATGAATAAGCTCCCGAATGAAATGCATGTGAATCTCTATGTGCTTGGTCTGCTGGTGCTGAACTGAATTCCTACAAATTTGTATGGTACTCTGATTGTCACAATAAATGATGGTGGGCTGCTTGATAAAAATGTCAAACTCAGAAAAAATCCCCTGAAGCCAAATAGCCTCAGTGGCTGCATTAACAGCTCTCGTGTACTCTGCCTCTATAGATGATATAGCAATAGCATTCTGCTTCTTGCTAGACCAACTGATAGGACCTAAACCTAGAGAGAAATTGTAACCAGAAGTGGACTTACGAGTCTGTGAATCGCCAGCCCAGTTTGAATCTATCTATCCAACCAAGTCAACCTCTGTGCCAAATCTGTAGTGACTCCCATATCTATGTGAACCTTGTATGTAATGCAAGATCCTCTTAGTTGCTTTCCAATGTAGCTCATGGGGTTCTTGCATGAATCTGGAGACAAGTCCCACTGTATATGATATGTCAGGCCTGGTGTGAGTCAAGTAGATGAGACTACCAACAAGTTATCGATATCGAGTGGCATCAACCAATAGTGAAGAACAATCAGTCTCAAGCTTGACTCCTGATAGAAAGGGAGTCAGAGATGGCTTGCAATCAGCCATGTGAAATCGAGCCAATAAGTCGAGAGCATCTTAGGCTGTGCAAGAGAAATACCTAAATCTGACTGTGAGATCTCGATGCCAAAAAAGTAGTGAAACAAACGCAAGTCTGTCATGTCAAATCTATCCTAAAGAGATGCCTTCACCGCTGCAATAGCCGATGAAGAACTCCCGGTGATCAAAAGGTCATCAACATATAGAACCAAAATCAGAAGCGAATCATCCTGCCACAAGAAGTAGACATTGGGATCAGAATGGCACCTAGTGAAACCCGCTGTGAGAAGGAAGGAATCCATCTTGGCATACCAAGCCCGAGGGGCCTGTTTGAGGCCATAGATAGATTTCCTAAGTCTGCATACTAAGAATCCTGAACAAATCCTGGTGGCTGCTCCATGTAGATCTCCTCCTTAAGGTCTCCATGAAGAAAGGCACTCTTCACATCTATTTGATGCACATCCCAACCATGTGTTGCGGCAATAGCCAAGGTGAGTCGGATAGAAGTCATGTTTGCAACGGGTGCAAAGGTCTCTGAGTAGTCAATGCCTGCCACCTATGAAAAACCTTTGGCGACCAATCGCGCCTTGTACTTATCGACCGACCCATCTACTGCAAACTTGGTCTGATATATCCACCTACATCAAACCATCTTTCTTCCCTTAAGAAGTGAAGTCAAATCCCAAGTGTGATTTTTGATTGGGAAAGAATATTCTTCCTCCATAGCACTATCCCACTCAGGTACCCCCGATGCCTCTCGAAAGGTCTATGGATCCGAAACTGAAGCAAAGAAGGCATGTGGATCTCTCTAAAAATCCCCCCTAGTATGTCTATCATCTGCAAGGTCTCCTGCCCATGTGCCAGCACTCTCAAGTGTCTGTCTGGCCCAAAGTGGCCTAGAAGTGGGCGAGTCAGGTGTTAACTCCTCATCCTCTGACTGACTAGAGGTGGATGATACTACATCACTGTCCGCGCTATCTGAACTCGAAGAAGAAGATGACTCTGGCTCAAGAACCTGTTTTGGTTGATCTGAATTTGATGAGGAATCATCATGAAGAAGTAGATCCAATGAGAGAGAAGAAGTGTCAAGTGTTGAGTCTCTAGGACTCTCCTGAAAATGGACACTTCTCTCGATGAACAAATCATGTGTGACTGGATCTAGAAGGCGATATCCCTTAATACCATCCGGATATCCTACAAAGATGCAAGGCTTGGAATGACGTTCCATAGCTTTGCGTTTCTTCTTTGGAATGTGGGTCATGGCTGGGGATCTGAAAACCCTGAGGTGCTCAACATCAGGTTTCCTTTTATGCCAAGCTCCAAAGGGTGTTATCCCTTTCAAAGCTTTGTGAGGAACCCTATTCTGAATGTAGCAAGCACAATTGATGGCTTCGGCCCAGTATTGTGGTGATAAGGATTTGGAGTGAATCATACAACTAGCCATCTCTTTCAAGAACCTATTCTTACGTTCTGCAACCCCATTCTATGAAGGACTATAGGTGACTGTGCGCTGCAAATCAATTCCCTCTGTGGTGCAAAACTATTCAAACCTGATGCTAACATACTCCTCTCCATTGTCAGTTCGAAGAACCTTGATGGATTTCTCACTCTGTTTCTCAACAAGAGCCTTGAAGTCTAGAAAATGTTTAAACACTTTAGACTTTTGTTTGAGAAAATATATCCAAGTGTACCTAGAGAAATCATCAATGAAAGTAAAGATGTACTTGGCCCTTGTGAAAGATGGTTTGGGAAGGGGTCCCGATACATCACTGTGGACTAACTCCAAAGGTTGTGAAGCCCTCCAAGCTTTGCCTTTGTCAAATTTTGCTTTGGGATGCTTCCCAAGGGAGCACCCCTCACAAAGTCCTTTTGAAAATTGGACACGAGGCAAGCCAATGACCATGTCATTTTTGCAAATTTGTTCAAGATATCGGTAGTTAAGGTGGCCAAACCACTCATGCCATAATTTGCTAACTCCATCTGAATGAGTCAGCAGTGCTGTAGGAGAAGAATCTGATGCAAAATGTGAAAGGGTGTATAGCCTGGCTTGGTGATCTGCCCTTCCCACTGCCACTGTAGTATCACTATGTAACTCTCTGATAGACACTGAATCTGGTAAAAACTCAACTCTCATGCCTTGACCAATGTGATTGATTTGATACACTGATAAGAGATTGGTTGAAAGAGAAGGAACACTTAGAACATTTTTGAATGTTCATCTTTCCATTTCAATTGACCCTCTCCCTGCAACGGAAACTGATGTGTCATCACCCAAACTAATTGAAGTCATGCTACAAGGCTCTAAAGATGAAAACTCAACTGGTGAAGAGCCCATGTGGTGAGAAGCACCCGAGTCAATGACCCATGAAGATGTGGAAGCTGTTGTAGCTACAAGGGCCTTGCCCTTTTTTTTCTCCTTACCCTTGCCCTTTGCCTTAGTAGAATCTTGGGTTGATGAATTCTGCTTGATGGACTCAAGAACACCTATGTTGTTCTTCTCTAGAAGATGAGTTAGATGGTCTATTTGTTTCTTCATGCACTTGTGTTCATCATGCCCATTCTTTTTACAATAAGCACACTTAACCTTCTCCTTCTTAGGTTTAGCATTGGAGGATGAAGACTCAGTGTTGTTTTTGGTAGGATTGGTGTTTTCTTTCTTTTTCTCTTGATCTTTGTTCTTTTTCTTCTTCTCCTTTGTTGAAGTCTTGTTCTTACCATTTCCATCTATCAAAGCTTGGGGTTGAGTAGACTTCATTGTGCCCATTTGAATTAGCTTATCTTACTCTCTAGTTAAGTAGGCAATAAATGAATCCAAAGAAGACATTTTCCATGTAGTGCCAAGGGCACTTTTAGTGGCATGGAAAGTGGAGACAAAGACTGAATAACTTGGACCTAACTTTGCGAGAATAGAAAGTATGAGTTGATCATATTTCTTCTCTATCCCACATTCTTTCAATTGCAATCTAAGGGCTTTAAACTTAGTGAAGAAGTCCTGTAGGGTGTCATAGTTGCTAGGACTTAGACTTATGAGTTCGTTTTCGAGCTCATGACCTCTCATCTCATCAAGCTTCCCAAACAACTTTTCTAAGGTGTCCCATATGTCATTAGGAGTTTGGGAGGATTCTAAGTGGAAGAGAAGTTCTAGAGACACAGACAAGCTCAGTAACCCAAAGGCTTCATCACTACGGTTGTACCACTTAACCTTTTCAGCATCTGTGTTGGGTTCTACTTCTGTACCCATTGTGATCCTATACAACCCTTTGCTTCTAAGAATGATTGACATTTTAACTTTCCATTCATGATAGTTGAAGGGTGTTAGGGGTTTAAGTTGAAAAGAATCCATTTTTAGCTGAAATTAGGTGAAGTTGTGTTGATTGTAAGTTGTGAATGTATGCATAAAGGAGAATGAAAGTGAAGTTTGCAAGTTTGTGAAAAAGCAATCACACCCCCCCGAAATATTGAGCCCCCCCTAAATATGCAAGTGCACGCTCAAAAAATTTTGGACTCAGTCGAAAATGTGTCTTTAGAGCAATCAGTGCAAGATTAAAACAAATAGACGTCGGACTCAGCCGAAAATGCGTCCCGAGAGACTCAAATTTTTGGCACTTTATAAACTAGTGCGTTTTTGAAAAATAATGAGTCTACACTATGGAGAATTGAATTACAAGCACTTTTTCAAAAAACGGCACCCAAAATCGAGCTACCGTTTGCAAGATTTTAAAGTTACAATTTTCCCGTAAACTAGTGTTTTTGCTAAAAAAAAATACTAAAACATTAAAAAAATACCTGTTATGGGGAAAGAAAGTGGTCTTCCAACCACTCGTTGGATTCGGCACGGAATGAGGAATCCAAATGAAGTTTTTTTGAGGGGGAATTGGCCTCCTACCAACCCGGGCCTCACCCTTCGTCTTCGTAAATCGAAGATACAAGTTTTAATTAAAAATCCCCAAAATACAAAACTGTCTACAATCCTTAATATTTAGTCAAATTGACTGATTTTTGTTTTATCAAGTCAATTTTAACTAAGATAATTGAAGTATATACAGAATTGAAGGAATGACAAGTGTCCTAGGTGCCAAATAGGATGCCAAATAAGGTAAGGGCGTTCAAAAAAGCACAGTCCAGATTTTGACAGTAGAAAAGATTAAACAAATGAATTTCAGACTTGTTGGACGTGCCGTACGACCTGCTGGTGACAAAAATTGTTGTTGGAGGGCGTAGAAGTCTGTTTCTAATCAGCAAACAACAAATACAACAGGTGGTGTCCCAAAAAAAGGGGCGCAAGAACTGATTTCTGAACAACAATTCAAACAGCAGGTGGCGTCCAAACAGGGCGCAATTCTGAAAAAATTGCTAAAGACAAAAACCAACCTGCAGTGTTGGGCCGTACGGCTAGCTTGGCTGCTGGAACAGACTGCTGAAAGAGAGAATGGCGCAGACCAAAAGCGCAGAATCTAGGCGCAGAGTTGTAGAATGCTGCTCATTTCTTTTGCTTGTTGAATGCTGCCCCTGAAGTGAAGACAGCCAAAAAAACACTCAAAGGCCAAGGATTTCCAAGGAGACTAACCAGAATTGATATAATTTTTTTTATTTTTTATCAAATCTAAAAATAAAAAATGAACTCCACTCCACTTGATTTCAAAAAAAAACTAAAAGCATAATCACACACAAGATTATTGGGAAAGCTCTGATACCATATCGGAGTTGTTGCCAGAATTCGGATAACGCGAGTGCAATGAAGACGTGATCACACAAGATGAACAAGTGCACACCACATAGATGCTAAAGCAATTTGACAATAACAAGAAGATAAATTGCACAAGACAAAATGGAGAAACCAAATCTGAATTAGCATAGAATGGCCAAAATGAGGACTACAAATAGGAGAGTACGAAAGTAACTCCTCTACAAAAGGTGGACAAGGCACCCCAAGAATAGAATGTAACTCCTCCATGAAATGTGGTGACAAGGTGTTAAGAATATAGAAGTAACTCCCATCAAGGGAGTTACTTATGACATTCTTATGACACCTATGACACATCTATGACACACACCTCCATATAAGCTAGCATATCCCACAAATGTAGGAAAACTCCATGTATGCACAAGAAATACAATTTCCCTAATTAATAAATAGGAAAAAATAAAAACCTACACTAATAGTTCATTCATAAAAAATTGATGTTCAACTTGAAAAAAAAATCCACAAATTCATATTTAAAGACCTTCATAAACATACTATAACTCATTTTTCCTCCATGAAAACCCTCCAAGAATATGTGAGCATTTGAAATTCTCTTATCAAGTTCCTTCTTCCATTCCAACAAGCCTGAATTGTCTTAAAGTCCAAAAAAAATTCATTTATGGTTTATTTGCATCCAAATGGTTCATAAAATTCTTTATTAACCCTAATATCATTACAAAATTCATTTTAAGTCTCTACCAAGGTTAGAAATGAAGTTGGCATTTGATTTGGATCTAAGCCTAAACATTGTTTAATAGGCCTAAGTTGGTTCAAGACCTAAAATGACCTTATCATGATTTATTTTTCATGAAAATAGATTAAAAAAAACATATAATTACATCTAATAAACATTATCTAACAAGATATAATTCCATCCTACATGTAGAAATGAAAATGACTCTTAATTTGGGCACTCAGCCGAAACTCTACCCTTAAGTTTGACTACAAATCTTATTTTTTAGGCCTCCTATTTAGATTATTTCCTATGTGCTTGGTCTATCAGGATTTATTAGGTGTATTTAAACCTCTCCCACCTTATATAATATATATTTTTCTTATATTCCACCCATTTATCCTTATCTTCTAAACCTTGCCAGTTTGTGCTCAAGAGGAAGTACCCCTATCTGAGACAAGACAAAATAGGGGGTACTTCCCCTATTCTATGATAAAAAAATAATATTGGATAGATTTATTAAAGTTTTGAGGACCTAACACACTAAAATACATTCCTTGGTGACCTCATTTTCCCTTTCAAATCATCAAATACCTAAGATAGACTCTTTATATGATAGACTATGCAAGGTTTGTCATGAGGACTATGTTTTGCACTTGGAAATGCCTTACCTTTGCTTTATAATCCATTATGAGGGTATTGTGAGGTTTATATGATTATGATGAAATTTTTACTATCCCTTATTTATCTAACCTCTTACACACTCCTCCACCTTGACTGGTATAGATTGAGCATGACCTCTACCTGATTGTATTTCTTATTTGCCTCCCTCAAGGATACCCCCTGTAGGTGGTATTGTGTAGTCTATATTGAATTCAAGTGTTTTAATGCCTATTGGAATCTTTTGATATCATTTTACATTGGATTAATCATTTGATCCCATCCTTGTTCACTTTCACATCAAGAAAATTGCTCATTATCTATCTCAATAACAATAGACTGTGTTTTTTTGTCTTAGAAGAGGGGTTACATATAGGTTGTAGAATAGGATTGAAATAAGGGTAGATTAATAGTGTGTTATTGAATTAAAAAATCTAAATAAACCACACTAATACTAACACATTAATCCTATTACAAATGGGGATCTTAGTTAATAAGACTTAAATGAAAAGTATAACTAAAATGTAAAAGAAAAATTCTTTCACCTTGCTTGGATGCTCCAAAATAGGTTGTTGAAGTGGCTTACTCATTTTGTGCTCATGAATTCTACATCAATGAAGTATGGCTACCTCCATCTCTCCTTGGTACCATGTGTGGCTTTGGCTTGGCTTGGATTTGGCTTAATATTTTAGCATAATAACACTAATTCAATGGCCTTTGGAATTCATTTAGGCATTATAACTTTGGCTTATGAGATCTTCCCTAAATTCAATACGTAAGGCCTCCTATTTATAGATTTTGAAAAATGGTCAGAATCAACCTAAACCATCCATATCAAGATGAAGATTTGTGGTTAAGGATTAATTCAATTATGTAACTATAATTCATAAATAAGCTCATCAATATTTGTGATAGAGTGTCATTGAATAGGTGTGGAGGGTCTTAATGAGGCATGGGAGGTATTAATTTAGATATTGTATGCATTTATGGCTTGTGGATGCCACCCCATAAGATGATGTCATTTGATGATTCAGTTAATGACAATCAATTTTCAATAAAATTTATTCAATAAGTTCCATATAAAATTAACTTAAGGCCTTAATTTGGTTTAATTATCCTAAAACATGCTTAGTCAACTTTGATTCTAATCTTGGCAATTTGTGCACAAATTAATCAAATTGGTCAAAATGTCTCGTTATTGGCTCAAAATTTGACTGGATTGGAATTGGAAATTTATGTTAGATGTATTGGATCTATTATCCCATTTAGGATGTCTTAAACACCAAATAACAAAGACACATGTCTTGTGCAAGAGATTTGATAAAAAGAGTAATCCATAGCACCTAGCTGTAAAATTGGTATTTTGACTCAAAATGATCTAATTAAAGTTAAATTACCCATAAAATGTATTTTCTTATTTAGGGATACTTTTGCCAAAATTGTCACTTAAATATAACAATTTCAACTCTTTTAATGCATTTTAGTGTTCTTAGGCCAAATTGTGCATTTTGATAGAAATTGGTCAAAAGCCTAGTTAGAGGTTATCGGTGGCCAGTTTTAGGTGTCTATAGTTTGCTTTTGTTTGGGAAGGAATTTCAAGCTATAGGCACAACAATGTCTTCTCAAATAATGAGTAAAGGCCTCTATGCCAAAAATAAGATGATGGTTGAAGAAAAATCTTCAAATGGTGTTTGGGAAGCCTATGATGATGCCCCATCAAAGGAGTGGCCATCACATATGTGGATGGATGGTCCCTTAAAAAGAAACAAAAATAAAGGTGGAATTAACCCTTGGTTGAGAGTAATCCAAATGATAAAATGCTTTCATGTATTGATTTAAAAAATATTGATTTTCCCAAAGACATTTATAATCAAAAATAAAAGTCAAAATAATGATTTTCCCATAAGAGGTTATAATCATTAAGAGGATTTGGATTGAATAAAGATGATTGTGCCCTAGTTAGGGTTGATTATCAAGCATAACTCAAAGATATATCCTATAATATAGATTAAATATGAGTAACTACAAACATAGATGTGATGGTCTAATGAATAAAGAAGCCACAAATAACCAAACATATTAGGATGCAAAGTGATGAAAGAGATGGATAGAATAATGTGATTGATCAATATAAAAGATTCAATTGTACCTGCCAATAATGAGATGCTCATCCTTATTAGCAATTATACAACTAGAATGGTCAGTGGGTTAATTTTATCAAGATGGGTGAAAGGTTTTACCAAGGTGCCAAGGAGAAAATTCTATGGCTCCATTGATTATAGACCTTCATGAAGCTAATTTTTTCTATAGCATGTGATATTAGGCATCATGATAGAATACCATGAGGATAGCCTAAAATATGCATAAGGACTGAATTTTAATCCAATAAACACTCAAAAAAATGCACCAATGATAAAAACCATGATGATAATGTTGATGTATGAATATAGATAGACTCAAGAATAATGTGCTCAAGGAATCACCCAATGAATGCACATAGACTGAGTCAAGACAATAATGTTGAAAGCAACTAATAGGAAAGTAAACAAACAAATAAACAAAAAAAAGCACACAAACAAACAAATATTTTGAAATAAAAAAACAAATAGAAATCCTAAAAAAAATGCAAAAGAAAACATCCTAACAATGAATTTGCCCCAGTAGGGTGGATCGAGGATAACTAACTAAGCTTAAATAGGACAAATGTTTTTGGATCTTTAAATATTTAAATCTTTTTAGAATTTTGAGGTATCTCAACTTGTTAAAGAATGAAAATATGCCTACTCACAAAATTGTGAGAGCATTTAGATTAGGTTGCTAGTAAAATGGTGAGAACGTATGAAAAGGGGGATTGAGGTGACCTCAACATGAACTAAGCATGACATACATAGTCTTGAAATAACCTCAAGTCATAGTAATTCCATCCACACAAAAGGTGAGGAAAAACCAATAAGTTCTAAAATATGTCAAATGGCCATTCAAATGAAAATAACAATGGTAAAGTGATGCAGTAATGCATGGTAAACAAGTGTTGCCCCTAATTTTTCCATAGGTAGTTATAACTAGGATACAATGGAATAGGTCAATTATACTAATTTTCTCATAGGTGGTTATAATTAATATCAATATTGGTGAGACATTGATTTGCCCATAGGTAGTTATAATCAGGATCACATAAACAAACTTTTGATAAGATGGAAAAATGAAAGATATCTTGTCAGGTCAACTATCACACTAATTTCATAGACTATCATTGTAAACATGGATTTGATGGATTATTGAAAATTAATCAAAATCCTCTCACAAAAGGTGTAGGAAGAACCAAATGAACCAAGATCAAAATAGGATTGGGTAGGATGACTTATAAATAGGCTTTGGTCTAAATAGGAATGATAAGATGACATGATATTGCTAAGGATAATGATGGTTTTATAAATAAGATAAAATAATAAGAGGGTTGGTAGAAAGTTGGATATAAAGCCAAGAGGGTTGACCCCAAGTGGTAAGGTGATTGGCTAGGTATATGATAATGGTAAATATGCATGACATTCTAAAATGGTATGGCACATGTTTTTGGCCTAGGTGATTGTTGGTTTTTTGTGTCGGGGCTAGGTATGGTTTTGGATTCTATTAGTCCTATTGATGTGAAGATACATATCTTAATAAGTAGATAATATAAATAAAATACTCAATAATGTCAATTTCTAACCCACACCTCATCTAAATAGCTTCTCTATCAAGAATTGCCTACATATTTGGATGCCAAGAATATTTTTGTGATCTTTTTTTGGTCATTGATTATGATTCTTTCAAGCATTGAGATAAAGTATCTTTGTAGCCTCCAAATAGGAAGGTGCAACCATGGATGGTAAATAGGGATAAAATTTATATGGTAGGTTTTATTTGAAAGTGGAATGGTGGATGATAATAGATTGTGTAATGGTTAGGAAACAAATGAAGATCAAGACTTTCAGTCAAATGTAATGTTGTTAATGTTGTATTTGACATAATTGTGGTTGTGGTGGGGCCGAAGATTTGTTCTCTCGATAAGACCACTAAATTCTTCTATTTTTTGATCTTGAGAGTAGATACCATTTGATTAGGTGTAGAGTAGAAATTATTTTGATTTAATATTTGATATCATCTTCATTAAATAGTGAATAACTTTTGTTCTCAGCCATTAGCACCTTGAAGATGTTATCACCAATGAAGTTGTCTTGATTATCCCATAGCACCTTCGAAAATTTATCACTAATGAATGTTAAATTTTGAATTTGATTTTCTTCTAGCACTTCTAAAAAAATTTCACTATAAGATGCTAAGTTTGAACTTTGATTATCTCTGAGCACCTTCAAAAAAATTTCACTAGGAGAGTGTTCTTTTACTACATGAATGTGGTCTTGGCCTCCTTGCTCTTCTTCAACTACTATGTTTCCATGGATATAGTTCAACAAAGTGTGATTTTGTTGGTCCCAATAGATACTTGTGAGAGGTGGAATGTCAATAATATGGATATGTTGGTTGATGGTGATGGAATAGAGGTTGGCAGCATAATCCTCATAGAAGATATTATGATAACTCATGTCAAAGTTGAATTAATCATCCTTAAAAATTGTATATGGATCACAAATATATTTAAATTGATTTTCTAGGCATGCATAACTAATATTGTAATAGTCATGAACATGTTTTATTTCTAAATCTAATTTTGACTCAAGGAACTCTAAATTTGATGTTGAGACTGAGGTTGATTCTACTTATGATGTTAAATCTGATGTCAATTTAAGAATAAAACCTAACTCTAATTCTAATTCTTCATCTGATGGGTACTTTATTACAATGATGTCTTGTTGAATGGTTGGTATTAGACAAGTAATGGCATGTGATAGCATAATGTGCTCCATAAATATTAGTTTGTCAAAGTGGGACTCCTCTAGGATGGTAAAAATATCAAGAGACATCTCCTCAAAGACTAGCTTGTCAAAATGAGGCCCTTAAAAATTAAGCATATGGTCGAGGAAATGATTTTCCAAAAGTTGGTTATAATCATTAAGAAGTGACTCAACAATTACTAGCTCATTAGTGTGAGACTTCTCGACAATAGGTATAGGATTAAAAGGTGATTCATCATAGATTGACTTATTAAAAAATTTTGGTTCAACACAAACATATTGGATTGGTTGGTTTTCTTGGTCTTGGTTTCCAAAGAGTTAGAAAATACTAGTTTTGAACATTGCTTGGTCTTCAAATGATTAGATCAATTGAGTTTTGAATGGGATTAGTACTAGATGAAGAATGCCCTATGATTGGGTAATGATAGGTCATTAGGGAGCATAATTTCTCACACAATCCAAAGGATGAAGTCCTGAAATGGTAACAATAGTGTGGCATGGAGCTTGATTACTCACACAAGCCAAAGGATGAGGTCCTAACATGATGAAGGGGCATTGTGGAGCTTGATTACTCACACAAGCCAAAGGACAAGGTCTTAAAAGGATAATGCTAGGGTTTCATGGAACTTGGTTTCTCATACAAGCCAAAATATGAGGTCCCAAAAGGATAAGGCTACGACATTGTGGAGTTTGGCTGTTTGCACAAGCCAAAGGATGAGGTCTCAGAATGGTAATGGTATTTCTTAGATATTGTGGAGCTTGATAGCTCATATAATATAAAGGATGGTTAGGGGTAGATAATGACTAGATTAAAAAAGGATGTCATGCAACTTGATTACTTGCACAAGCTAAAGCATCTAAGTCCTCCTGATAAACTATATCATCCAAATCTTGAGTTGGATCATAAGTTGGTTCATGACTTTTTTCCCATGAATGATAATTATGAGGTGGACATAAATCTATCTCAAAAACCATGTTATCATCATTGGGGTCTTGAATAAAGCCATACAAGTCATTTTGTGTGGCCATTCTATCATAAATTGGATTATACGTGACTCCACTATAAGTGTAACTAGACATATCTGCATAACTAATGAAATCTTTGAAAACAAAAAGGCTTAGAGTTTTAAAATCTTTAAAAAACTATGTCTAAAGGACAAATGGTTCAAACTTGGTCTAACTTGGTCAAAAGAGTGGAGTTGTATCTCTAAACAATGGTTTAAAAATGGATTTGTATCTCTAAAATGGTATGTGCTAAGACTTGGCATAAAATAGTTTAATATCAAATGTCTAATGTTAAATGTCATATGTAAAAAAGGTTAAGCATCTAAATAAAAACTAGCATGTCAAAAGTCTAGGTCAAAGTGTTCTAAAGAAGGTCTAAACTAGGAAAGAGAAAAGTGTCACTAGGTATTTTGTCCAAATGTGGAGTTAAAAGCTAGGCTCAAACAAGGCATGTGCTAGGAATTTTGGCCAAATGACATCAAAATCTAGGCTTGAAACAAAGGACTAATGTGATTTGATTTAAACTAACAAGCTTGGAAACCACTTTGACATAGATCCAGCACATGAAATCAAACATAAACATGATAAGTAATAAGACAAAATGCTCTTGCAAAAAGGTTGTGTTCTCCTAAATAAAGGCATAAACAATGATAAGGATAGGCTTTGTGAACAAACAATCAATAGTCTTCTAATTTGGGTAATCGATTAACCAAAGTTATGAAACCCAGAAGAGAAAGATCTATGTATCAACCCCATGAATTGAAGCTTAAACAAAAATCAATCAATGTTTAAATCCAAAATTAACAAGGTTAATTGAAAACTCAATGTTAAAAACTAGGGTTTGACCAAACAAGCTAAACCAGACTGAACAGTATAACGACACAAGAGAAAGGTCAAAATGGTATACCTGACATGGTTTGAAATAAATAGTTTTTAATACAATGGTAAAAAAGTCTTAAAAAAATTTGAGTATCCTAATGGTGTAAGCATTCTTGAATGATGTGATATTTTTTATGTTTCAAAAGACTTAAAGGCTCAAACTTGATAAGGATATTGGTAGCATAACAATACCCACCTCAACTCAAGTAATGCACACACAAACAAGTTTATCAAAAAAATTCAAGACACAAGTGTGGTGTAAAATAGCTAACATAAGTCCTCTTTAGATAAAAGAGTGACATAAACAAATTGGTTTTGACATGGTTATAAACAAACAATCAAGTTTTAGTCTCAAAACATACCAAGCATAAAATGACCAAATTATACTAAGTATAATCATCCAAATCTTATCAAGGGTATGAAAATGCGGGGTTGACTAAAACTAATTATTTTTTGATAATTTCTAGATGGATCGATTACACAATGACGTTCACATCATGTCACAAAAGAAACACACTAAAATTGGGTGTCTATGGCACTTGTCTTATAAAAAGGTCTTTTCCTTTTTATAACCACTGCATCTATCACTTGTTCAGTGTAGTGTGATTTTCATGGTATAGATACATCCTATGTGTAACTTCAACACTAGAAGGTGGTTTAAGCACTCAAACCTCTGATCCTAGTGGGAGTGGTTGAAGTCAGTGCTGGGAGATGAAACCCTAGGTCAAAGCTTCCCTATAAAAGTTATGGGAGGTAATTAAGTCCCCCTCACAAGCCAAGATGCAATAAAATAAATGACTAATAAAAAAACTTTGGAGTCATTTCAAGATCACCCAAACTATTGTTAATTTTTTTAGGGAGTGCTTTAGATTATATTATTTATATGCTTTGGACTAGGCATGTTTGCAATAAAAATGACACTTTTGATTCCACAAGTTCCCTAACAGGGACAAGTGAAAGAGAATACACACAATGTCCCTCTTTTTACCAACAAAATTTTAAGTTTAAACAATTATTGAAAATAAAATTTGATAAATGAGTTCAATTTTAAGCACCAAATGAAAGATTAGGTGGTGTTCTTTTGACCCCTTGATCTTAAGTTTTAAATTTTAAAGAAAAATTTGTCAAAACATTTACCTAAGCATCTAAATTTTCCTTTAAGTATCAAAATAAAGTTCCTAGTCCTTTTTAAAATTTTGAAGAAGGTCTAAAAAGCATGTTTTAAAAAATTCCAAGCTTGATCCTATAGTGAAAAAGTCAATATGTCCTTTATCTTTGGATCTAATTTGAAAATGAGTGAAGCAACTTCTTAAAATAAGCTGTTTGTTTTGAAATCATTGTTACACAGTCAATATTGTTGTTTCTCTACAAAATCATAATTACTAGACAACAATATCATTGTTATGGATTAGTTAGATAGAAAACACAATATCGCTATTTTCCTATGAAATTGTTGCTAGACAAAATCATTGTTTTTTAATATGAAATCATTGCATAGGGTGAATAATATCATTATTTTGGGACAAAATCACTATTTTTATGAAATCATTGTTTAGGTGAAAGAAATCTCTATTCTATTAAATGATATCACTACTCAAGGCTATAAATCATTGTTCAGTAAACAAAAATTTTGTTATAAAGTCACTACTATGAAAACAATAATATTATAACAGAGAGCAAAACTAATGTTACGAGGAACAAAAATGCAACTATCAAAAAAATATAATTTTAACTTAAAATTTCACTCTTTTGACTCTTTCACTCCAATATTATGCATAAAATTGGTTATTAGGTTGCTTGAAAGAGCCTTTGTGATCAAATTTGTGGGGATAGGGTCCCAATAGGTGTGCCATTATGTATAATAAGATTTTAATAAGGGGAGATCAATATTATGTTAGTGAATAAAACAAATCCAAACAAAACATACTAATGCTAACACCTTAAGACTATCATAAAGGGGGAGCTTATTTAACAAAAATAGAATTAAAATTTCAACTAAAATCAAAAATAAACCTTCTTTAACCTTCCTTAGATGTTCCAAAATATCTTGTTGAAGTGGCTTCCTCGGTTTGTGCTCATGAAGTTTGCATCAATGAAGTATGGCTACCTCCATCTGTCCTTGGCACCATGTGTGACTTTGTCTTGGCTTGGATTTGGCTTAATATTTTAGCATATTAACACTAATTCAATATCCTTTGGAATTCATTTGGTCATTATAACTTTGGCTTATGAGAGCTTGCCCAAATTCAATAGGCAAGGCCTCCTATATAATGATTTTGTAAAATGGTCAAAATCAAATTGAACCATCCATCTCAAGATGAAGATGTGTGGCTAAAAATTAATTAAATTATTTAATTAAAATTCATAAATAGGATCATCAATATTTGGGATAGAGATGCATTAAATAGTCATGGAGGGTCTTAATGAGGCATGGGAGGCATTAATTCAAATATTTTATGTATTTATGGCTTGCGGATGCCACCCCATAGGATGATGTCATTTGATGATGTAGTTAATAAAAATAAATTTCAAATAAATATTTATTCAAAAATTTTGATGTAAAATTAACTTAAGGCCCTATTTTTTTTAAATTAGCCTAAAACATGCTTAGTCGACTTTGATGCAAATCTTGGCAATTTTTGCACAAATTAATCAAATTGGTCAAATTATCTTATTATTGGCCCAAAATTTGATTAGATTGGAATTATAAGTATATTTTAGATGTATTTGATCCTTTATACTATTTAGGATGTAATAAACACCAAATAACAAAGGCACATGTATCGTGCAAGAGATTTGACAAAAAAGAGCAATCTAGAGCACCCAAGTGCAAAATTGGTATTTTGACTCGAAATGATCTGATCAAAGTTAGCTGGCCCATAAAATGCATGATCCCATTTAGACATAATTTGGACAAAATCAGAAATTTAATATAAAAATTTCAACTCTTTTAATATGTTTTAGTGTTTTTAGGCCAAATTATGCATTTTGGTAAAAATTGGTCAAAAGCCTGGTTAGGGTTATCAGTGGCCAATTTTAGGTGTCTACATAGGTGACCATGTGTTTTATATTGGGAAATGTTATTATAAATCTCTCCTCATTTCCTTTGAATCATTTTACACCTTATTTAACACATTTATTTCATCTCCATGCTTTACCAACACATAGACATACCCTTTAGATCACTACTTACAACAGTCAACACCTAATTGTAAGTGCATACATGGGTTTTAAGAGGTTTATATGAGATAGTTTTACAAATTAAAAAATTAATAAATTAATCATATATATTTCATCATGTTAACTTCACTTTATCCTCTTTTCATACACTTTGAACTAACCAAATTAAGCGTACCATGTACTGACTATGAAATCCTACATATTAATTCCTGTAGGTGATGTAATATTTAATTTGGATTTAGTCATAATGTGTAGAGGCATTCCTTAAAACCTTATATAAAAAATTATATTTTCATTATTCTATCCAACTTGAATAATATAAAACAATCACAAAACTACCATGCTTAGGTCATTGTCAGTTGTAGGTGGGTATCTAGGCAACTTATAAGGACTGTAGATGCATATTATACCTTGAAACCTCACTAATCAACCTCTCTTGATAGACTCCATGATAAATGGGACATATTTCACTCCATAAGGTATTATAAACATGTAATTTTTCCTTGTGTACTCCTTGAATTTCTAAGGCCACTTTGTAGTTCAAAGCCTATCGATGTCATTGCCTATTTGTAGTGTTTTTATATGCAACTTGGGGTCTCCAAAAACTTATCTCCATTCCTCCTCTACCCTTAAAACCTTGAAAGGTACTTATACATTCTAGAGAATATAACTCCCAATCATAAATATGATTAAATTCTCTTTTCAATCTTGGTATGAGATATCATCAAAACACTAAGGATCTTTATTTTGTTCCTTTAGGGACTTATGGCCTAAACATAGTCATTTGAGCTTTTGAAGTGATCTCAACTCCATTTACCAACCTATAATTATTAACATGACTTATTTATTTATAAATAAATGTTATGACCTCAAAAATATATTCATATTATGTTTCAATGCTCTAAAATGACCCCTCAACTCTCTATCAAGACCACCTGTAGGTGGTTATTCTAATATGCAGGCAATAAAAAAAGATTTAGGTAGTGAGCATTGCCTTTGATTCGTTAGAAGTTGTAATTTTTTTTCATAGTTCCAAATAAATTTTAAAAATCTTTAAAAACTTTAAGAAATTTTCAACACCCTTTTTGTAACATAAACACCTCCTTCATGACACTTATAGATGAGTTTGTTCATGGCAGACTAGGTGGGAATGTAATATATGACTGCTCAATCCTTATTTTCAACATCAAATGAAATATTTATTCACTAATTAAAGCTTAAATATAATATAAAAAGTATTAAAACATTAAATACACCTCTATGAACATAACATATAGGTTTAATACACGTGCCTCACCATGGTTGCAAGCAAATAGTGAGCAAAAGTTGATTATATGGTGTTTCATGACTGTACTCATAAGAATTGATTTAAATAATGGATTTTAAAGGTAAAGGGAATCATACGATCATTGTAAAAATTAAAATAAAATTAACACAACCCCATAAAGTCACCATCAAAGCATGAAATTCTTGATAATGGTGAAAACTTACCTATTGCACAAAAATGTGCTCCTTCCTGTAAATTTAGATGATTATCATATCAAAACTTCATGAAACTTGAAAAAAAGAATGGGAATAGTTTTATGAGGAGGTAAACACCATATGGACTCAAACCCATCTATTTTTTCATATGAAAATTTTCAAACCAAGGTAAAACCTATAGGGTTCATGAAATAGTAAGCAAAAAATTATAGTCAACTTCATGAAGATGGTTCATGAAGCACAAACCACCATTATTCACAATATATATATATATATATATATATATATATATATATATATATATATATAATTTAATCTCCCAAACTAGTTTAATATAAAACCTCTTCAGTTGTCCATATTGAGCAAAAACCTGAAGGTCACTTATATATGTCTGCAATAGCAAAGATGGAGAAAAATGGTTTTGGATTTAAAATGGCACTTCAAAATAATTTAAATCATTGATATGAATGTAAGGAATATTAATAGGACTTCCATGATATTTTCCCATGTGGCACACTTCTCCATGAGTTGCATAAGTGTTAAATGGTCTCTTCTTTAGTTAGATTCTTGAATCTCAGTTAATTATCCTACAATAATCTGATTTAAATAACATACTTGATAGGTAAAATGACCTCTTGGATGTTTTAGAGTAAAATAAGACACCTTGTCACCTTGGTAAATATGCTACTTGCACTTATGACCCTTAAAAGCCCACTAAATGACCCAAAATGACAAATTTACTAATATGACTAAAACCAAAAATAGGATGACATTAAATGACATAAAATAACATATAATAAATCGCATGACAATAAATTACACCTTAAAACATCTAAAACTCATATTTTTACCTATAGGGCTCCCAATTTGACCTAAAATTCAAATTTGGTCAACAAATTGGTGACTCATAGGGGCAGTATGCCTGCTATACTAACTACACCAATAACCTTATTATTACATTAGTTTTAGGATTCAACTAAAGTATGATATAAATAATATGGCTTTGACCATTGACTAAAATATTTGATCAAGACAAGACAAATGACTCCCTCAACCATACAAAACAAAAGACATACACCAACAAAGTAAACACACTAACAAGACACTCATGTGCTCAAAGAACTTAGGAAAAAAAAATTAAACAAATAAATACAACTAAAAACTAATCATACCTCCATTTCTAGGATCAAAAGAAATTTTTCTTGCATCATCTTCCTCATGAGATGAAACATGGTGCAAAGCATGTTTATCTTTAGATTGAACACTTATAGATCAAACCTATTTCTTGGCACTTTAATTGCCATGTTCTCAAGTAGACCATATTCAAATAGGTTTGAAATTTAAAATTATTCCTCTTTCATCCAATTATCCTCAACCTTCTCTTATGGATCCTCAATTGAAACCTCAAATGGTGATTCAACTAGGCATAACTTCTTGACTTCCATAGTGCTCTCACTAAGATTGGGCTTCCTCTCAGTTGTAATTTCTTCTATCTCATCAAGGATATTTTCATATTATTCCAAATATTGGTCATTTTCCTCCATGGAATCTTCCTTCTTCACCTATCCATGTAATTTATTCTCAACTTAGCCAAACTATTCAAGCCTTTGAAACAACTCCATTTGTATCTACCAATCATCCTTGTCCTCTTTACCATCTATAACCAATACCTCTTCAACCTTATCTTATTAATGTATTATTTCATCAATTTGATTTTCTTCAATATCCAATACATCTGATAGTGATTCAAGATCGGGTTGAGGTATTGGTTCATCTGCAAGGACAACATCTTACATATTGGTCTCAAGAGAGTTTTCTAGGGATGCAACCTCTTTGGGAAAGACTTGAAGTTGTTATCTATCCATAATATCACATTAATCCTCATATTTGAGATTATTATCCAAAAATAATTTATCATATGTAGAGTCTTCTTCAAGATCTAAAAGATCCTCCATCTCTTTCTCCTTCACTGTGATGCCAAGACTAGGTATCTTTAAATCATGTGACCTAGCCTAATGAGGCTACCAAGGAGGTATGTTTTATTCATGCAAGATTTATCTTTCCTTATAAACCAACTAATCATATTTAGGTTCCCATACCATAATTACATCAAGGTAAAGGGTGATGGGATGGGGACAAGAGGAACTAGTTGGTGGATATGGCACATAGAACTCAAAATTAGATTGAGAGTGAAATGTATGGGGCTCTTTTGAAATCTCTTGCAGAAGGGGAGGTAGACCTTGGGATAAAAAAACTTTATTTTATTCCTTTCACTTGAAAATAAATTCAATCACATCTGATTTATCTTGAGGACTCTCTTGAGGAAGGGTAGATGGGGTGTGTTTAGGCATAGGATCTTCTTTTGGGTCTAAACCTTCCATCACACCTTGACTTAGTTATTTCATCTTTACTTCTAACTCTTCAATATACTTTGATATATTCTCTTGGAAAATTTTCTCTTGAATTTTATATTAATCATAATAATGATAAGGAGTACAAGAGGGCTGATATGGATAACAATAGGTATCTTTAGTAAGGGTGGGAGGGACTTGCATAAGATTAAGTTATTATTCAACTTCACACTTGTTATCTAGGCCATTATCCTCCTTCTTTCCCCATGATTCCACTATATTAATCTAGATTAGTATGTTGGTATTATAAGTCTTTTCTTTATGTGGTGATGCAATTTGAGGAGTGGATGAAGTATTCAAGAAACTTGCAATCTCCTTAGGCTTGGAATCTCCACTTTGTCTCCAACTTGGAATGGCATTTCTATAGGTCTCCTCTTGAGGTGGGGATGGGATGGGAGAGATAAATGAGGTTTTGGAATCTAATTCCTTCACTACTTATATGGACTACTTCATTTTCTTATTTTCCAACTCAATTTTCCTATCAAGGTTTGCTTCAAACACAAGGCTAGTCTTTTCAACTCTCTCTTCCACTTGACTTAGAAAAGTATAACTTTGTAAAGTTTGATTGGGATCATGATTAGGGATCAAATATGGATAATATAAAACTTGGGTAAGTGGATATAAATGTTTATATACTTGGTGAGGCTACCTCTCATGAATGTTTAGCCTATCCTCTAAGGAAGAAACTAAGCCACTTACATCTAGCATCTCACTTGTGAGCCTTTACCAATTCACTCTTTCAATAGGTGCTCACTCTCTTTTGACAAACTCTAAGGAATATCTAATCTTATGAATTAAATGTATACGAACATCTTGACCATGTTCCCTTAGGGTATCAAGTTTTAACATATACTTCTCATATCCCAAGAGTATCTTCTTGAAAGTTGAAATGGATTGATTGGATAATTGGATAGGTTGACTAGGAAGAAGATATTGAGAAGGATTATTTTAGGAATAATAAGGATAACACCAAGGATGGTTATAGTGTTGATGAAGATCATGAAAAGACTATTAAATATCACACCAAGGCTAATAGGGAGTGACATAATTTTGATATGTCCCACCAACTTGTGTAAGATAGAAATCAACACCAAAATTAGCCTTGAAACCTTATTAAAAGCAATAACACAAAGGAAAATGTTACCAAAAATATTCAAATGATAACATGGGCTCCTTGACCAGTTGATATAACTTTAGAGTCACTATTGATGCTTGAATAGATGCCTCCAAAATTTGATTGTTGAAATATAACACCAAAAATATTTCAACCTCTTGGACCAAGAGTCCCACTAGGCATATCAAAAATTGTTGTCACTTGTATTTTCACCCTTTGAGGAGATGTAAAACTCTCCTCATCCAAGCATAACAATGGAAACACCTTTAGGCTTGTGAGTATCTGAAGGATGAGGTAAATATCTAAATAGGGCTAGGTCCCTTGATGTACCACTTTGGATTGCAACTATACCTGAACATTTTTTTTTGGGGGGGGGGGGGGGGGGGGTGGAAGTGAGAGAGATAAATGAAAATAAAATATTATAAGGGGGTGATAAACCAAATAATATGATGAATTCCAACCATCAACATGTTACACACGAGAACAAAGGATGAATTGAACTACACTTCTCTAATCTACATATTCTCACATCAATGTTACATTTTGAGGTTATGGATGAATGTGCAAAGCTAGGAGGACTATAAAAGAGTCCTTGGATGGAAATAATAAAAATAATAACTCACTCAATCCTTGAAATTTCCTAGAACACTTCACTTTCTCTGCAATAAGAAGCTTTCAAACTACAAATAGGGTGAAATAATGATACAATATGCTAAGGAATTCATAGTATTCACTAAGATTCATCATCCAAGTAAAAAACACTTATGAATAGTCATGAAGAGGTAAAATATCAATATTATTATTGATAAAATGGTATGTAATTGAATAGGGCTACACCATACTCAGGTGGAGCATAAGCTACAAAGGCCAAAATGGATAATTCATATAGAACATTAGAGAGAGAGAGAGAGAGAGAGAGAGAGAGAGAGAGAGAGAGAGAGAGAGAGAGAGAGAGAGAGAGAGAGAGAGAGAGAGAGAGAGATAAATAGAAGTCCAAGGGTCATAAAGACACTTTTTAAGCTGATAAAATTATTTAATTTTGTATTATAATATGATATGGTATGAACCATAAAATTTTAGGAAGTACAAGTGTCCATCAAAGTCATCAAACTCTTGGAAAGTGGCATAAAATCCTCGTAATTGACTCAAAAAAAGTGCCTTCATGATTTGATATTTTTGAATGACTCATAAATAAATATAAATAGTTATAATGATTTGAATTAAGGGGATGTATTTAATACATTCCTCTCTCAGCATTGGTTATAGTTCTAGTCCTTTGGAATCATCCCAAAATGAGCTATCATCATTTATTGTCAAGAAACTCCTCTTTCCTACACCCTACACACTTGGACTCAAAATTGGCTTGATTTTACCATTAAAATACATGTGATGGAGTTAATGACAATTTTTAATACCCTCTATGGCCTTATAAGAATCAAGGGAACCTTAAAATCACCTTACTTGAATATCTCCACCCTTCTCACTAGCTTGTCCATTATACCAATTTTGACTAGCTGAGATGAGAGATCCTATTGAGGTAGTTAGGAGTTGTTATGAGTCATTAAATTAACATGTGGAGTTATAAAAATTCTTAATATTTATCCCAAAAAAAATTTCATCTTCATAATCCTCCTAGAACCTGTACAATGCATAAAACAATCAAGAAAATCATGTCTTGTACCCTGTTTGCACAAGTTCATATAGCCAAAAATCATGGGGAGTAGCTTTAGGGAGTAATTTTAAAATTAAAATCATAATAATATTCAAAATATTCCATTATATTATCTTTCTAACTTTATTTATACAAACTAGTCTTAACTGAGGGTTTTAGGCATGTTTGACTTCTTAAGGTTCATTCATAAAAACCTAACATTCAACCTACAAAAAAAATCCACAAATTCATTGTTAAATAACTTCATAAAAATCCATAAAATAATTTTTCCTCCATGAAAAACCTTCAATAATATGTGATAATTTGAACTTCTCTTATCGAGTTCCTCCATCCATTCCAACAAGCCTGAATTATCTTAAAGTCTAAAAATGGTTTCCTTTATGGTTTCTTTGCATCCCAATGGTTCATAAACTTTTTTAGTTACCATAATAACATTCCTAAATTAATTTTAATTCTCTTAAAAGGTTGGCAAGGAAGTTTACATCTCATTTGGATCTAGGCCTAAACCTTGTTTAATAGGCCTGAGTTGGCTCAAGACCTAAAATGACCTTCTCAATATTTATTTTGCATTCCAATAACTAAAACACATATAATTACATCACATAAACATGATTTAAAAATATATAAGACTATCCTACATCTAGAAATGAAAATGATCCTTCATTTGGGCACTAGGCAAAAACTTTACCTTTAAGTATGACTGCAACTATTATGTTTTAGGCCTCCCTATTTAGATTATTTCCTATTTTATCAGTATATCATTATGTATCAGGTGTATTTAAACCTATCCCACCTTATATAATATCTCTTTTTCTTCTGGTCCACCCATTCATCCTTATCTTTATAACCTTGCCAGTTTGTGCTTAAGAGGAAGTACCCCCTATCTAAGACAAAATAGGGGGTACTTCCCATATTATCTAAAAAAATAATATTGGATAGCCTTACTCAATTTTTTAGGTCCTCCCACACAAAAATATATCAATTTTTGACCTTATTTTCCATTTTATATCATCAAAGACCCAAGATAGACTCTTTGTATGACAGACTATGCAATGTTCTTCATGAGGACTGTGTTTTACACTTGGAAGTGAATTCCCTTTGCTTTATAATCCATTATGATTGTGTTTTGATTTTATTATGATTATTATTAAAGTGATACTATCCATTATTTTTCTCTATAACCTCACACACTCCTCCACCTTGACTAGTATGGATGGAGTATCACCTCTACCTAATTATATTTCCTATTTTCCTCCATCAAGGATGACTCCTGTAGGTGGTATTGTGTACTATAGATTAAATTAAATTGTTTATATGCATATTGGTAGCTATTTATATCATTTTACATTATATTATGCATTTTATCCCATTTTTATGCACATCCACATCAAGAAACTTGCTCACGGTCTATCTCAATAACAACAGACTGTGTTTTCTTATCTTAGAATGGGGATTACCTATAGGTGACCATGTGTTTTATCTTGTGAAAATTGATTATCAACCTCTCCTTAGTTCCTGTGAATCATTTTACACCTTATTAAACATATTTTTTTCATTTTCATGCTTTACCAACACATAGACATACCCTTTAGATCACTACTTGCAAAAATCAACACCAGGTTGTAGGTGCATACAGGGGTTTTAGGAGGCTTATATGAGCTAGTTTCACACATTAAAAAGTTACAAAGGTAATAATATATATTTCATCATGTTAACTTTACTTTATCATATTTTCATACACTTTGAACTAAGCAAATGAGCTTTCCCTATACTGAGTATGAAACCCTACTTATTGATTCTTTTAGGTAATGTGAACTTTAATTTAGATTTAGTCATAATGTGTAGAGTCATTCCTTACAACATAAGATCAAAAATTATATGTTAATTATTTTATCCACCTTTAATAATCTAAAATAATTACAAAGCTACCATTCTTAGGTCACTATCAACTATAGGTGTGTGTCTATGCAACTTGTACGAACTGTAGATGCATATCAGACCTTGAAATCAACCTTTCCTGATGGCCTCCATGCTCAATGGGATATAATTCACTCTATAATGTATTTTAAACATAAAAATTTTCCTTATTTATTACTTTAATTTCTAATGTCACTTTGTAGTTCAAATCTTGTAGATGTCATTGCTTATTTACAGTGTTTTTATGGGCAACTTGGGTCTCCAAAAAACTTATCTCCATTCCTCTTCTGCCCTTCAAAACTTTTAAGGTCCTTATCCATGATATAGACTATAATAATTGGTCATAAATATGATAAAAATTTATTTTCAACCTTTCTATGAGATATCATCAAAACACTAAGGATCTTTATTTTATTCCCTTAGGCACTTATGGCCTGAACACAGTCATTTGAGCTTTTAAAGTGATCTAAACTCCAATTGCCACCCTATCATTATTAACATGCCTACCATATTTCTACATAAATTTTAATACCTCAAAAATATGTACATATTATTTTTTAATTCTCTAAAATGACCCCTCAACTTTCTGTCAAGACCTCCTATAGGTGGTTATTCTAGTATGCAGCCAACAAAAACAATTTAGGTATTGAGCACTGCCTTTGATTATTTAGGAGTTGTAAACTTGTTTCATAATTCCAAATACATTATTCACATCCTAAAACACCTGAATCAAGTTTAAACACCCTATTTTCAACATAAACACCTTCTTTATGGCACCTATAGATGAGTTTGTTCATGGCAGACTAGGTGGGAATATACTATATGACTGCTCAATCCTTCTTTTCAACATAAAAGCTTGATTCACTACGTAATGATAAAAAAGGATATACCAAGGATTAAAAACCTTAAATAAACCTCTATGAACATGACATACAAGTTTAATACTTGTGCCTCACCATGGTTGCAAGTAAATAGTGAGTAAAAGTTGACTGTATGGTGTTCCATGACTGCACTCATTAGAATTTCTTTGAAGAATGGATTTTAAAGGTAAAGAGAATAATAATATCATTTTAAAAATTAAAAATAAACTTAAAAAACCCCTTTAATTCACCATCAAATTATTAAAGTATTGAGAATGGTGAAAACCTACCTATTGCATAGAAAGGTGCTCCCTCCTACAACTTGAGATGATTAGCATATAAAAACTTCACAAAAATTGAAACCAAAAATGGTAATAATTTTATAAGGACAACACAATTTGGAATCAAAATCAAAAAATAGTTCATATGAAATTGTTCAAACCAAGGTAAAACCTATAGGGTGCATGAAACAACAAGAAAAAATGTATAGTCAAGTTCATGAGGATGGTTCATAAAGCACAGGGAACCATTATTAAAAATATTTACAAGAAAATTAAGGTATATAAGTTTAATTTAACCTCAAAAAGTTTTTTGATATGAAACCTCTTTAGCTATCTTTATTGAGCAAAAACCTGAAGGTCACTTATGTATGTCTAGGAAAGCAAAGATGGAGTGAAATAGTTATGGCTTAAAAATGGCACTTAAAAACCATGTAAATAGTTGAGATTAATTTAAGTAATATTAATAGGCCTTACATGATATGTTCCCATGTTTCACACTTCCCCATGAGTCGTATAAGTGCCAAATACTCTCTTCTTCAATTGGAATCTTGAATATAATTTAATAAATCTACAATATTATGATGTAACTAACATAATTGACATGTAAAATAACCTATTATATGCTATAAAATAAAATATAACACATGGTCACTTTGGGAATTGTGCCACTTGCATTTATGACCCTTAAAAGCCCACTAAATGACCTAAAATGAAAAATTTACTAATATGACTAATACCAAGGCTAGGATAACTTCAAATAAAATATAATACACCTCATGAAAATAAATTAAACCCCCTAAATATATAAAACTCATGTTTTTACCTATATGGGTCCCAATCTGATTTAAAAGCCAAATTTGGTCAATAATTACTAAATTTAAGCTTGGGCTTAAGGAGATTTTGATGCATGATGTTAACATGACCAATCCAAAAACAATGGCTATAGCCATAGAATCAACATATATGGCTAAATAGAAAGAAAAGTATTGCCAAAGTATAATACAAGCATTTAATTCAAATAAGCAATATTCTAAGGCTAAGAACCTTTCTCCCATCAACAAAAACTTGAGAAAAGGTGATTCTAACTATAGATTTTTAGGAGGTAATAATAATTTCATTAATTTTCTAACCAAAAAAGGAATTTTAAGTCCCATGGATCTTCTCTATCTGGTTCTTATAATAAGTAACAACATCAAAATAACTCACACAGATTTACCATTGGTGCCAACATTGTTCCAGTAGCATCTTCTAGACCAATTGTGTGCTAGGAATGTGGTGATAATCATTATAAATGGGAATATCCTTAACTAAAATTAGGTCAAACAATGAACCATAGAGTATATGTTTTTTTTATAATCACAATGCTGACTTACAAGCCACTCATAATGAGACTCGAGGTACCATTAATGGTTTTCTTTTAACTATATTGATTGATTATGGTACAATAGACTATTTTATTTCTCCTTTTGATACTAAAACAAGTAATATTAAACCTACTTTGATAAGATAAGGTTGATAAGTTGAATTTTGTATTGGAAAGAAAGTGCCTATTCTTGAATGCTTAGAGCAAGTAGAGTTAGATCTTGTTGTTTTTAAGACCAAGGTAAATTTGTTTCTCATGATTTTAGGGTCTTATAATCTCATCCTTTAGATGGATTGGTTGCATGAACATCAATCCACACTTGATTCTGTGGGTAAAAGAGTATGATGCTCCAATGATCTTGGCTAAATTGTATAATTTCAAGGCATGCAAGGGTCCATGAGATGTAAAACACTTGTATCTTTATAGCTAAAAAGAGTTGTTATGAAGGGTTGGAAGCTCTATGTAGTCCAACTATAGGAAATATCTAATGAAAAAGAGATGGAACATGTAGATTTTCATATACTAAGGAATTTTATAGATGTCTTTCCTAAAAAGTTGCCTAGGTTACTACCTAAGTGATAATTTTATTTTTCTATTGACATCATACCTAGATTTGGCCCTGCATATAAGTCACCTTACTACATGAATGTGGCTAATCTACAAGAATTAAAAGTTTAACTACAAGAAATTTTGGATAATAGAAACATTTAACCAAGTGTGTCTCATTGGGGTCCTCTGATAGTCTTTGTGAAAAAGAAGGATAGCACTCTAAGGCTTTGTATTGATTATCTCATGTTGAATAAGGTAAAACTCAAAAACCACTATCCTTTGGATAGAATTCATGATTTATTTGACCAAATGAAGGATGATATAGTATTTTCTAAGATTGACTTGAGTTTTAGTTACCATTAGTTTTTATTAAAGAAGAGGGCATTCATAAAACTACTTTTAGAACCCGATATGGACACTATGGATTTATGGTTCTTCCTTTTGGCTTAACTAATGCACCTACAACGTTCATGAACCTTATGACCAACATATTTAGAGATTTTTTGGATACATTTTTGCTAGTTTTTCTTGATGATATTATTATTTACTGTAAATATGAGGCTAAACATGATCAATACCCTTCTCTAGTCTTGCAAAGACTAAGAAAACATAAGTTTTATGGAAAATTATCCAAATGTGTATTTTATGAAATTAAATTTTTTTACTTAAGACACATTATTTCTAAAGAAGGAATTTATATTAACCCCACCAAGATCAAATCTATCCACGATTGGCTTACTCCTTCCAATGTGCATGATTTGTGAAGCTTCATGGGGTTGGTTGGCTATTACTGGTTCTTTATTGAAAAAATTTATAGTGTGGCCTATCCCACCACTTCCTTGCAATGCAAAGGAAATAAGTTTATATGAGCTCCTTAGTGTGAGGAAGATTTTTTTAAATTCAAAAGGCAACTTACTAAAACTCTTATGTTCATACTAGACCCAAATGGTAATTTTAAAGTTTGGGTTGATGCTTCAAAAGAAGGATATACAGGTATCTTAACTCAAGATAGCAAGGTTGTGGATTATGAGTCACGAAAGTTGAAAGAACATGAAAATAAATATCCTATGCATGATATGGAGTTTGTTTCCATTGTACATGCACTTAAGAAATGGAAACATTTCATATTGGGAAATCCTTTCCAAGTAAAATTTGATCATAGAATTCTTGAGTATTTATTCTCTCAATAAGATTTAAATGCATGCCAGTGTAGATGGCTAGAGTTTCTAAGCAATTTTGACATGAATGTATCATATATTAAATTCATGGAGAACCATTTGGTTGATTCACCTAGCATATTCATGTACTTGGCTTCCTTATTGATGTTATAAGGAAATTTCATAAGTATTATTTTGTAATAGAAGATTATTGATGTATTCTACCATGAAGTAAGAGTAGGTTTGGTTGATGAGCCAGTAGAAAAAATATTTGTTGAATTTTTTATTGCAATAGATGGCTTGATTAGGCATAAAGGTAGAATTTACATTCTTTGGATGGGTGACTTGATAAATTCTATACTTAATGAAGTGCATAAAACACCTTATTATGCTCATCTAGGTGCTACAAAATGATGCATGAGCTGAAAAAGATCTATTTTTGGCTTGGAATGAAGCATGATGTCGTTGAATTTGTAGAGAAATGTTTAGAATGTTAGTGGGTTAAGGCTAAGCATTTCCATCCAAGAGGGTTGGTTTACCCTCGTGATATTCCAAAGGATAAGTGGGCTATAGTCTCACTTGATTTTATTACAGTGCTACCAAAATCATGTAGTAAGCATGATAGACTCTTGGTATTGATTGATAAAGAAACTAAAGTTGGCCACTTTATTGATGTGAATTTAATAGAGAGCATCTACATTTTTATAAATCTTTGTGAAGGAAGTGGTAATACTTAATGGTATACTTGAAGTGATCATATCAAATTGGGATAAACTATTTACTTCAAGTTTTGGCATACTTTAACTACAACATTTGGAACAAAGTTGAATTTTAGGTCTTCATATCATCTAGAAACTGATGGATAAATAGAATGGCTCAACCAAATGGTTGAAGATATGTTGATCATGTATGTAATGGATCAACAAACAAAATGGGAGGATTATCTTCATCTAATTGAATTTTCATATAATAATTCCTAACATTGGACTATTAAGATGGCTCAATTTGAATCCTTATATGGATGCAAGTGTAGAACACCTATTGGTTGGGATAACTTAGAAAACATGGCTATTAATGTACCTAATTTACTATTGGAATATGATAGGCAAATGGAAATAAGGCAGAATTTAAAAAGAGTTTCTAACAAGCAGAAAAACTATGTAGACCTTAAAAGAACATTGCAAGAATTTAGCACAGGGGATAAAGTCTTTCTATGCATTAAACTACATAAAAGTTCTATTAAATTAGGCAAGGCTTCCAAGTAAGCACCATGTTTTGTTGAGACTTTTGACATAGTGGAAAATATTAGACCTTTTGTTTGTCAGCTGGTACTTCCTCCTTCTCTTTCAAAGATTGATGATGTTTTCCATGTTGCATTATTGATAAAAATATATACCTAATCCATCTCATGTTTTAGATTGGACTCATTTATAGGTCACAAAAGAGGAAAAGATCTAGTTGGAACCAGTGAGAATCATGGACCATCATAGTATTAAGTTGTGTAATATGGATATACAATAGGTTTTGGTGCAATGGGACCCTATCCATGAAAGAAGTGCCACTTAGGAAGAAGCTCATGTTTTCAGACAACATTATGCATGGATTTTTTATTTAGTCACCGAGAAGGATCCCTTCCAAGAGAGGGAGGATGTTATGACTCCATATTTTCACTTTATATATTTTCTTGTTATTACATTGATATTATGATGATATACTAGTTATTAGTTATTGTTTAGCTAGATTATGGTGGTACTTATTATAAAAATGTTGGTTACGCACTTATTTTTGTGATTAATTATCTTATGGACTTATTATTACTGATAATAATGAAATTATAATCTATATTGATTATTGATTTATGATATAATGTGATTTATGTCATTTTTTTGGTTGTAGGTTTTGTCTATGAGCTAGGTAGGTGATGGAGGTTGTATTCTCAGAACAATAAATTTTTAGCATGTCAGTATGATCGATAGGCATACTTATTTTTTGATTATCCTTCAGACAATTTGATTTGGTTGTTGAATTTTTCAGTTGTGGTCTTTATTTATTTTTATTGTTGTTATAATTTATCAATATCATTATAAGTTGTTATTTGTCATTATTGTTTGTTATCTTATGTTATATGTTTTATCGACCATAGCCTTTCTTATGCACATGCTCCAAATCCTCTATTCTTGTAGGTCTTTGAATCTTCCTTATTTTTCATTAAACTTATCAACCTATGCAATTTTGTAACTAGACCTAACCAAACCCACATAGACGTAAACCCCTTTGAAAACCCTTTCCACCTTTCATGCTTACCTTACCCTCCCTTTGACCTAACTATTGGCAAGGGTTGTAATTGATGTCAAATATTGATGTCATGTGTGAATTGATGTCAAAGGTAATGATAAAGTGGTGATGTTTAGATGATGATGAGTTTGATCCTAAAGTTATGAAAGGTAGTATTTAGATGCATATAAGCTAAGGTAAGTATTATATAAGGCTTATCATATTGTATCTAACATGTTGATGTGGTTTCAAGTCAAGGAAATATGACAAGCATGTGAAGATTATGTTGGCATAGGCTTGGTATCCCAGTATGTATGAATTTATCTTTAATATAAACTTGATACAAAGTTGATGAATGTTATGGATGATAAGATCATGTTTTAAAGGTCCGATGGGCTATCAACAATGCTTAAAATTCTTATAGTTATAAATGGTGTTCATCTATTTCTTCATTATGTTTATCTAGCAATAGTGGGTTCTACAGTAGAAAAATCCAAGTATGCATATTAATGATGTTATATTTCACACATATAAAGGTTTCAAGAATAGATTGATATATTAATGGATTAACCTATGTGAGGAGATCATTGGTTTCAAATTTTACGTCATTTTATTAATCATAGCAAAAGTTATTAAGGTTCAAAGTTAGCCTCTTGAATAGATTGCAATAGTTTTTACATTTAGCTAGACCATCAGTGCATGTCATAGAGATGTGGATGAGCCAATATGTTTATGAATTTTATTATAGGTACTTAAAAACTCAACAGTGGGAAAATGTTTTCATAGATATGGTGTCTATAATGCCAAAAAGTTTCCCAAAAAAATTGGATATTTGAAGTGTTGTCTAGCTCAAGTTATAAAACTTCAAAGTTTCTCTAATAGATTGTGATGGGTTGGAGACCATCAAGTTCAATAATATTGAAGTGTGAGGTAATTTTTATAGAAGATCAATGGTGAGAGCTTAATCATACATATTGATATCAATGGTGCATATGTATTCAACATGTCAAAGGTTTCATGCATTGGTGACAAGTGTCACATTATTGCTAGTCTGATAGAAGATCAATGGTGAGTGGTATTTCGTACCGATAGAGATCAACAGTGTGGGACAAGTGAAAGAGGAAAAAATGCAAGTGAGACTACCAAGTGCTAAAAATATATGGGTTGTTAGAAAATTTATTAAAAGGCACATAATGGTGACAAGTGTCATAATCTTAGGAGTTCTAAGCAAAATCTAAGGTTGAGAGTAGTAAGGTAAGGACTAGGTTGATCTATAGAGATTGATGGTGTGTGTTTAGTCAATAATACAAATGTGCACAAGATAAGGTCAACATGTTTGATTTTTAATAGTTTATAAGAGTTAAAATTTGATCTATTTATAAATAAGATCAATGGTGTGTATTTGGTCTAAAATATAAGGATATGAGATTTTGATATAGTGTTCAAATTTTAATAGTTGCTCAGTGATCATTGGAATTCAAATATTTGAATTTACGAAGGAAGAGTAGTTTTTGATTTTTGAGCTATAAATTTTGATCTATGTAGAATCTGACCATGGTGTAAAAATTAAAGTTATAGAGGAATTTAAGATGAATCTATAAATATTCATTTTAAGGTATAAATCTTTGTAAAGTTAAAGTTATTGGGCTCTAAAGTTGACTATATGTTTGTTCATACTATATAAATAACCCAAGAAGGGTAATCACATTGTTCTTGATAGTATTTCAATGTTTTGAGATTATATAAATATCATATAATGTTTTAAAGTCCATGAACATCATATTTATAAATTTTTGAGGTTTAACCAATCCATATTTAGTATGAACATATTCTTAGAAGGTGATTGTGTGTTTGTTCATGGTGGTTGTGTGGACATAATATTGTTTGAGTGAATTAAACTTTAGCAAAGGCATGTTGTGATGGTTGTTATCACTTAAGGAGGACATATAGATTTTTTTTCATGGTTACATGTATTTTAAAGTATTCTTATTTCTTATTTTTCTTTAAGAAGTGTCAAAGAGGTGAATGGATCTTTATAGGACCTAAAAGGTGACTTAGGCCAATTTGAAAGAAGGTTGTGCTTAAACATGACCCATGTAGATGCCTTAAGAGTTAATTCATGTGTTTTGGCTGAAAATAATGGTTGTGAACATGATAATAATCATGGAGGATCTATAAAAGGTGAAAAAAAAATGTGATGGTTTTTAGGCTTATGGAATAGACTTGTGAGACCTAAGTGTGAGAGTTGTGGAGTGAAGGAAAGGGTGTATGATAAATGGAAGGATTATATATCAAAATAGGTTAATGAATATGTGTATGACTTATAGTTAATATTTTTGATGTCAAGGATATTGATATTTCAAGTTTTAAGATTGAGGATGAGTGAAGAGGTCTAGAGTGATCCAAAATGATGTTTTGGATGCCTTGAGTGTGAGTGAAGGATAGATGATGTATGTGTGATATTGGTGATTGATTTGAGAGGAATATTAGAGTGTGTTTTATGTGAATTAGAATTTTTTCATGGTGTTGAGTTTATGGTAGAGTTGTTTCTAATAATTTTAGTGTGATATAAAAGATGGTTTTGGATGTGTGTGTTTGTGTGAAGAAGTGAAGGGGGCTGATATACATTATTTCTCCATCATATTGGCAGGAAATCAATGATCAAGAGATGTTAATTTCGTAAGTGTTGGTAGGGTACTCAAAATCTAGGTCAGAAGGACTTGAATATCAAGTGTTCAAAAGGACTTTATCATCTTAGGGGTTTGTGCTCCTTATAAAATAGGTGTTTCACTAAAGTTGGTTAGAGGAACTTGATCATATTATGGGTAGGTTCTCATTATGAAAGAGGTGTTTCACTAAATTTTGGTCATAAGGACTTGACCAATCTCATGTTTTTGATAATCTCATAGGATAAGTAGTCTATGTGTTTACGGGCTTGAAAGTGGGCTTTATTTCCCAAGAGGTTTTCCCACATAGATCTTGTGTTGTGTGTATAATCTTGAATTATATTCATTGTCCATTTATATAAAAATATTTTATGTTTTATTAATGGTTGTATTGAATTCTTAAGTGTTTGAAGGGTTTATAAATTGATTTGGATTGTTTGTCACCACTAATTCACCCCCTCTCAATGATTTTACCTCTAACAATTAGTATTATAGAAAGTCCTTTGGAGGAATATTAATATCTTGAAAGAGATCTTATGTAGCATAAGATGGATAAGTAGTTTAAAAAAGAGAATCAATAGTGGAAGGTTCGGATCAATGCACTTCAAGAGTAGATATGTACTTTGAAGAAACATGCAAAAGAGGATGAGAAAGTCATCAGTGATCTCAAGGTTCAGTTACAAAATGCCAAGGCAAGGTTGAGTTCAATAGAGGAAAGTTGTCTAGAAGAAAAGGACATCATGGATAATGAAAAATATTACCATGATAGTGGAGAAGTGTTCTATGATAGCAAGTAAGAAGAAGCAGATCTAAGAGTTGAGTTCATAAAGAGGAACCACAAGATGAGGTATGTGATCAAAGGTCTTGAAGCACAAGTCAGTTATTTTGAGGGAAGTTTTTTAAGAAATAATAAGAAAGATGAGAATAAGTATCAATATTTGATCAAGTCTCTTGAAGAGAAAACATATAAATTGAAGGATGACCTAGCTAAAGAATCCAAAGAGGATAAGGAGACCATCAAAGATCTCAGATTTTAGTTATAGGTTGTAAGTTCTAGTTTGAGAACTAAAGGTGATGAGTATACATAGTTTAAGGTTGAAATGGATTCATTAAAGAGTGAGCATGATAATTTTTTAGTCAATTTGGATAATCTAGAAAAGGAGCATGTAAATCCTAAGCAAGATAATAATAATGCAATCCTTAAAAGCAATGCAAGAAGGTATGATATAAAACCAAATGCTTCAAGGTATGCTAGTTTATTCCATGGTCATTATTATACATGTAATAAGTATGGTCACAGAGATAAGGACTATAGAAGAAAGTTAGTCAAGTGTGGACATTCATGGAGCTATGATAGAAGGAATTTTTGGCCAAAGATTGATCATAGTTCAAATATGTCAAAAGGAATGAATGATGTTATTTGTTTCATTTGTGATAAGAAAGGTCATATTGCTAGACTTTATCCTAGTAAATTTTATAAGCCCTCAATTCATCTAAAGAAGGTGATAATTTTGGTACAGATCTATGTAAGATTAAGCAAATGCCGTATTAGAATAATAGAGCTGAACATAGGTAGATTTATAAAAACACTATATTATATTATTTATGAATATACTAAATTCTCTCATATTCTAAATTATAATTGATTAATCATTCCATGAGATTACATATTTATAGGAATCGTATTCCTATAGTTTATCCTTTGTCTTCTCACCCAAAATATCTTACACTAAGCACACCACTAAATATGTTATATTTTTATAACTATTAACAATATATCAACAATATAATATTTTATCATAATATTGTTATATATAACAATATTCTGATTAACCACTTTATAATTAATAACAACCTATTACTATTTACCTCTCGATAAATACTAATTTACTATTTTACCTTTCTTGTAAATACCTAAATTCACTCAATGTGAAAACTAACCCCAACATTCCCCACCCCATAGTTTTTACATGGTATAATATATCTATTTTTCTAATTATAGCATGCTCTAACTCTGTATGCTCATGATCTTATTTGCATACATGTTCCATCACACATCTTTTCCTTCACACTCATGTGCAATTAGTTTTCATAGGTTCACCAATAACCTTACAAAAATGGTTTTCACAGGTTCACCAATAACTTTACAAAATGGTTTTCTTAGGTTCACCACTAACTTTAAAACATGGTTTTCTTAGGTTTACCACTAACATTTCATCATGATTTCTACAATGATTTTTAGATAAATATTATCCAATGTAAATATACAAAAGGGTTACATGGGAATATCATTTAAAAGTGAATAGGTACAACTATTCTTATTTCATACATGCTTAAAAACAAATGTAACTACCACATTGAAAATAGCACACCACACTGCATATAACTGAAAAACAAAAGTCACCAATGTTGTATGTGGCCCCATCATTGGAGACTGACAAGAGGTGATTTAAAGACCTCTATCCTCTATGTATCCTCCATCCTCCAATAGAATAAGTTGCTTACTCAAGAACTAGTGAAACCAATTATAGCCTTGGTGCTTTTAGAAATGGCATGTTTAGCAAGTTCTTTTTTTAAAACACAATGTATAGCTATCTAGAATTCTCTAGATGTAATAATTGATTTTTCATTGTGATGAGCAAGATTAGATACCTCTTGAGCCAATTTCTCATGATCTCATTAATAAAAGAGTTTATTATATGCATACCTTTGCCAAAAATATAAAGATCCAAGTGCACCTATTTTAGCACCTTACATATAAATCTTATAGGTTTCTTCATTTCGATCTACTTTTTTATTTTTTGTGTATTTTATTTTACTCATTTTAACTAATATGCCTTTCTTACAAATTTTGTAATTTTAAGGACATTGGTTTACACCGATAATGCATCTGTACAAATAATATGAAAAAATTACCTAGTAGTCACCTAAACAAAATCTTAATATTCACATAAATAATAAGACAAACATACAGTATTTTTATATATGACCAATTTTGACCTAAAATTGAAAAATTTGAAATTTAATGACCAAATACTATTATTTTAATGACACTTATTGTCATTTTAATTATACTTATCTTTTTTTTTTTTGACACAAAATGATTATACTAAGACTTTATTAACAAAATCAATTCAATATAAAATGTCTTAATAGTAAACAAAAGATACAAAATTAAAACTAAACTCCAATCTATTAGAAGATTAATTTATAGATATAGAGTAAGAAAAATAAAATGACTCACAAATGACTTTCCTAGTTAATATAATAATTTTGTGACTCTTTTCTTGTAACATTGACACAATGACTTATTAAGACACAGAACAAAGGATGGACTCATAGATGAGTTAGGACCCAGGCATGAATGTAGATAACTAAGATATGGATTTGGTAGTAGACCATATGAATATTATGGTTGATGTTTATGTCGTTGTTGAGTCAAAACATCAGATCTAAATGGATGGACATATATTAATGATAGATGTGGTGAAAATTTTACCTATGGAGGATGACAAGATGTTGTGGATGCAGGCTAGATCTTGAGGCATGGACTGATGAACTCACCTCCAAATCAAGTGATGCATGGATATATTGATGAGGTAGTTGTGAAAGACTAAGACGTATACCATCTAGTAGAAGTGATGAAAATTTAAGAGCCATGGCCAAACATGAACACGTATGGATATACACTGATAAATAATGCTATAATAACTTATTATTATTTACTCCTAAGATTTCATTAGTTGTAAAAAAATGTCCAATTTTTATAATATCACATTGGTAGATAACAAGTATTTAGATCTTTCACCATTAGACTTGATCATAAAAGATCTGAAGCACTCTAAAAATCAATGTAGTCGATTCAATCAAGAAAAACATGCACAAAAGAACAAATCTATATAGTCTCATATCCAAAGATCAATTGACAAGAATGAATACTATGATAGAATTAAAAAACTCATTTTCAAACCATAAAATCAGATCACAACACCAAATCAAGTCCATGATGAAGATAAGATGACAATGGCTCTTACGTATGGCTACCCCATACTCATGAATATCCCGGATCTTGTTTTCTATAATACCAAATGATAAGTTTGGTAAAGCTATATGTAGGATTAATAAAATACCATTTTATAATAATAGAGCCAAAGACAAGTGGATTTATAAAAAAATACTATATTATATTATTTTTGCTTAGACTAAATTCTCTCATACTCTAATTTCTAATTGATTAATCATTCCATGAGATTAAATATTTGTAGGAATAATATTCCCATATTCTCTCCTTTTTTTTCTCACATGAAATATTTCACACTAATCACACTACTAAATATGATATATTGTTATAACTATTAACAATATATCAACAATATCATATTATATCATAGTATTGTTATATATAACAATATTCTGATTAACCATTTACTAATTACTAACAACCTATTACTATTTACCTCTCGATAAATACTAATTTACTATTTTAACTTTATGGTAAATACCTAAATTCACTCAATGTGAAAAATAACCCCAACAAAAGGGAGAGACTCTTAGAAAGCATATCAAAATTCAAAACATGATATGGAGACCTAAGGCAGTGAAGGCTAGTCCTGTTGAGTTCAAGGATCAAACTTATGATACTGTAGAAAATGAATCAATTTTGGAAGTGTCTCAAGAGTTTCAAGGAATATTAATATCATTCCAAATGAAGAAGTAGGTGGATGATCCAAGAATCAAGTCAGTTATGCCATTCAAGGCCAAGGAGAATCTAAAATAAGGATCTCAATATGATGGTTTATTTGTTGTAGTTGAAGATTTTTTAGGTAATAAGGAGTTTCATGATTGACAAGAGTTCTTATTGTCTACTTTCAAATAGGAGAAGGTGTTAGTTGAATAAATATGCCAAGAACCTATGTTTTCATCATGCATTATCAAGGAAACCAAAGAAGAAATAGATGACAAGCAAGTGTTTCAATCAAGAAAGGGAAAAAGAAGAAGAAGGTTCTTCAGTCTTGTGATGAGGACTAGTATGATCTTATGTTTTATGTCTTTGTGAAGTAGAGATGTCTTTTTTGTGCTTCATAATATATTTCTTAGTTTGAAAAAGCATGTGGTCTTGCAAGGGTGTTTTCAATCTGGATGGTCAGATTGAAGGTTTCCATGTGGGAAAGGAGGATTTGTGAGTTATCAAGATGATATTTTTACATATAAAGGTCTGTTGACCTTATTCTAGCATGCTCTAGGTAGTTTTGTGGTATGAAGGTATGTTGAAGTCAAATTGGAGATTTTTGAGTGCTCTTCATTTTCTTAGTTTTTGGCTTAAGGGCAAGTAGGCCTAAAATGGGTTATAGGATGTATGGGTTCCCAAAAATATAGAAGCTCAAATCTTGGTCAAGAAGTGTCAGATGGTTGTCTCTAGGTATGAAAGAAGTTTCATAAGTGGCCGTTGACCATAAGGAGGTTTGCTGACCATGTTTATTTTGAGTTTCTAGAGTTTTGGGTTGTGCTATAAAATTGGTTTACCTTATGAATTTAGGTTTGAGGATTGTTAATAGGTTTAATGGGATAAATGGGTTATCAAATCAAGATTCATAAGGATTTGAAGGTATATGGTTTTCTAATTATTTAAGTTTTTGTCAAGATGGAGGCCTAATTAGCTAGAAGGTTTATGACATAAGTATGTTTCAAAGGATGAGATAGGTGATGTAAATTGGTTTTCTTGAGGGGGAATATGAGAGTGCTCTAGATATTAATTTTTAGGTTTTGAAGATGTGTTTGTTGAAATTTATGGTCTCTACAAGTTCCAAGAAGGGCTACAAGGAGTCTAGACAAGCCTAGTGTGAAGAAGAGTGTTTTTTGATCAATTTCTCCAAAATAAAATGGTATGAGTGTTTTAATAAAATTTATATGGTTTATTTTTAACATATTTAATATTTAGTGTGTGGATTTAATATCCATTGGTACTCTTAGATGTGGTTTGCAAGTGAAAGTATGAAAGTAGAGTGGTGTTATTTGAAGACCCAAAGTAGTATAGTGTTCTAAGTTTGATATTTTCATGTTGTTGAGGCTATGAAGGTGTTCTCAATAGTTATTTAGGTGAGATTTGGTTATGTATATCAAGGGGGAGTCTTTTAGGATAGCATAAGGAGGATCATAGAGTAAGAGTGAGCTAACTCAAATGGTTTGAGAAGTTTGCATGTTCAAAGGGGAAGCTAGATTGTTCAGTTTGTCAGGTCAAAGGATAAAAAAAGATTAGATTAGAGGTCTTTATTGTAGAATTAGTGGCATGAATTTATATTTTTGGTCCTTTAGGTGGATTGAGAGAGAAGGCTAGTAAGCTTATGTGGTGGTTCTTCATGGTGTATGGATATCTGAAGATGTTCAAGAGGTGTAATAGCTCAAAGATTTTAGGGGGAGTCTCTATCAGTGTTTTAAAGGCAATTTAAATCATTTTTTGGTGTTCATATGTGTTTATTACTCATTGATATTAGGGCATGATCAAAGAAGAGTGTTTTCATAGTGCATGGTTGAGAAGTACAAGGTGGTATGCATAGAGTTAGAGGGAGCTAACTCAGATATTTTGAGTGACTTGTGGATCCATGCATAATGTAAGGACAAGCATTTGTGAGATGTTTCAGTCATTAAGAAAATGTGTTGAATCTTCATGTATAAGAAAATGGAGCTTGTGATTTCTATAGGTTAATAGGTCCAAGGATCATAAAATCCTAAATTTAGATTGGTGTATGTCAAAAAGGGAAGCAATTGTTTCATATGAGATATGTACGTATCTTGAGAACCTAAAAGTTTATCTGAATACATTCATGATGTTAGCAAGAGCTTGGTAGATATTTAGTCTAATTTGTCATTTAATAAAAGTGGGATAATTAAAATAAGAGGTTTCCATCAATGACAAAGGGGGAGATTGTAGGCAAGTGTTGTTATTGATGGCATGTGTGCATTGATGTCAAAGGTAATGATAAAGTGGTGATGTCAGGATGATGATGAGTTTGAGCCTAGAGTTATGTAAGGCAAGATTTGGATGCATATAAGCTAAGGTAATTATTTTTTTAGGCTTATTATATTGTATCTATCATTTTTATGTGGTTCCAAGTCAAGGAGACATGACAAACATGTGGAGAGTGTGTTGGCATAGGCTTGGTAGCCTAATATGTATGCATGAATCTTTAGTATACACTTGAAAGGAAGTTGATGAATGTTATGTATGATGAGATCATGTTTTATAGGTCCTATAGGGTATCAATATTGTTTAAAAGTCTTATATTAATGTATGGTGTTCATCCAGTTCTTCATTATGTTCATCTAGGCATAGTTGGTTCTATGGTAGAAAAATCTAAGTAGGTATATTGATGACATTATATTTAACACATATAAAGGTTTCAAGATTATTTTGATATATGGATGGATTCCCCTATGTGATGAGATCATGTGTTTAAAATTTTAGGTCATGTGATTAAGCAAAACAAAATTTATTAAGGTTTAAATTTGCCCTTATAGGCAGATTGCAGTAGTTTCTATACTTAGTCAGACCATCAGTGCACATCATATAGATATGAATGAACCATTATGTTTGTGAATTTTATTTTTGGTACTTATAAATTCAATAGTGGGAAAAAAATTCATGGAGATGTTTTTTATAGTTCTAATAATCTACCCTAAAATTTTGGAAACATGAAGTGTCATCTAGCTCAAGTTATAAAGCTTCAAAGTTGCTCTAGCAGATTGTGATGGGTTGAAGACTGTCAAGTTTGATCATGTTAAATTCTAAGGTCATTTATACAAAAGATAAATTTTGATACTTAATCATACATATTGAGATAAATGGTGTGTATTAATTTAACATTTCAAATCTTACATGCATTGGTAAAAAGTGTCACATACTCGCTAGTCTAATAAAAGATCAACGATGAGTGGAGATCAATGGTGTAGGACAAGTCAAAGAGAAAATGATGACTACAAGACTGCCAAGTGGCACAAGAACATGGACTATCATTAAATTTATCAGAATACCTGATAGTTTTCCAAGTGTCATAATCTCAGGGGTTCTGAGTAAGAACTAATGGTAAGCACTACAAGGTAAGGACTAGTCTGATTTGTAGAGATTGATGATGGGTGTTTGGTTAATATTGCAAGGGTGCATGAAATGAGGTCAACATGTTGAATGTTTAACAGTTTGTAAGAGTTAAATTTTAAGATAATTCTAAAGAAGATCGATGGTGTGTATTTGATATAAGATGCAATAACATGAGATATTGACATAGTGTTCAAATTTTAACAATTTCTTAGTGACTGTTGGAATTCAAATATTTGAATTTGGGAGGGAAGACTAGTCTATAGTTTCTTATCCTTAACTTTTGATCTATGTATAATTTGACCATGGTGTCAAAAGAAAAGTTATATAGGACTTTAAGGTTCATTTTTAAATATTTATTTTAAGGTATAAATGTTTATATAATGAAATTTATTGAGATACAAACTTGATTGTCTGTTTATTCATGCTCTACAAGTAACCCGAGAAAGGTAATTGAGTTGTTCTTTATGGTATTTTGATATTTCAAGATGAGATAACTATCTAAGAGTGTTTTATACTTCATGAGTACTAATTTTATTAATTTTTTAATTTTTATCAATCTATATTTAGTATGAAAATATTCTTAGAAGGTGACTATGTGTTCATTCATGGTGGTTGTGTGCACAGAGTGTTATTTGAGCAAATAGAGGTTTAGCAAAAGGGTGTTGTGATGATTGTTATCACTTAAGTAGGATTTATATATTATGTGTCATGGGTCCATGTATTTTAAAGTGTTCTTTTATTCTTATTTTTCTTGAATACGTGTCAAAGAGGTGAATGGGTCTTCATAGGACCTAAAAGGTGACTTAGGCCTATTTGAAAGAAGGTTGTGCTTAAAGATGACCCATGTAGATGATTTAAGAGTGAAGGCATGTGTTTTGGCTGAAAAATAAGGTTTTGAAAATTCTAATAATCATGAAGGCTCTATAAAAGGTGAAAACAAAATGTGATGGCTTCTAGGTGTATGGAATAGACTTGTTAGACCTGAGTGTGAGAGTTGTGGAGTGAAGGAAAGGGTATGTGCTCAATGGATAGATTATAGAGAAAAGTAGGTTTATGACTATGTGTATGATTTTTAGGTCATATTTCTAATGTCAATGATAGTGATCTTGAAGTTTTGAATATTGAAGATGAATGAAGAGGTCTAGACTGATCCAAAAGGATGTTTTAGATGCCTTGAGTGCGAGCAAAGGATAGATGATGTATATGTGAGATTGGTGATTGATTTGAGAAGTAGATCAAATTTTGATCTATGCGAATGACCATTTGGTCATGTTTTTAAGTTTATGACAGAGTTATTGGTGAGAAGTGTAGTGTGATCCAAAAGGTCATTTTGGATGTGTGTGTTTGTGTGAAAAAGTGAATGGGGTAGATATACATTGTTTCTCCATTAGATTAGCAAGAAATCAGTGATCAAGAGATGTTCATTTCATAAGTTTTAGGAGGGTGCTCAACATCTATGTTAGAAGGGCTTGACCATCAGGTAGTCATAAGGAATTGATACTTGTTAAATAGGTGTTTCACTAAAGTTGGTCAGAAATACTTGACCAAAAGGTGCTCAGAAGGACTTGATCATCTTAGGGGTAGGTGTTCCTTATGAAATAGGTGTTTCACTAAATTATAGTTAGAAATACTTGACTAGTCTGATGTTTTTGATAATCTTACAAGATAAGTAGTCCATATGTTTGTATGCTTGAGAGTGGGTTTTATTCTCCAAGAGGGTTTCCCACATAGATCTTGTGTTGTGTGTATGATCTTGCATTATCTTCATTATTCATTTCTACAAACATCTTTCATGCTTCATGAATGTTTGTATTGAATGCTTAAGTGTTTGAAGGGTTTGGAAATTAAATTTGATTATTTATCACCACTGATTCACCCCACCTCTTAGTTATTATACCTCTAACACTAACACCCTTTTACTAAGGGGGTGAGAATATTGTTTTAACAACTCTAAAATTATGTCTATGTTTAAAATTTGGTTTAATATTGATAAACCATACCAACTTAGGTCGATGGTTTGTGAGGGAAATGCATTAGCCTCATTTAATGAGGAAAGTGGTGAAGGTTTCAATGATATTCAATTTGGTTATATTAATCTCATTTTGTTGATGCTAATGTATTTTTCCATTGGTGGATTGGTGATTACTTACTAAGTCTTCCAGATTCACCATTACCAGTTAGGTTGGTAAGGATTGCCTTAGGATCTAGAGGGTTTCTCTCTCTAAAAATTCAATGTGAATTTATTACGGGTATGGGGAAATGAATTAAAATAATGGATAAGGTGGATAGTGTATACACATAATATTTTTAAATTTTATCAAATATAGACACTTTACATCTTGGAAGAACCCATCGTGACTCAATCTCTCTAAGTGCATGCCTTAATGGATGCACTGAAAAAGGGGTGGGCAGATCTTTGGTGCTTTACATGATTGTTATTCCTCATTTCCACATTATTACAAATTCATTCATCTCCTAAAAAATTTCCCTAATATTTTTCTCCTCCTTTGCACATTCTGATTGTCTTTTCCTCTTTCTATACTTCTCCTTGCTTGGTACCCTTTTTACCTATTCATCAAACTAGGTTGACCTAGTCGGCCTAGTGTGTTTTAGGGACACTTTAGCTCTTTAGGTTTTTTAATATTTTGGCTTACCTAGCACAAAATTTAGGCATTAGCCCAAAAATGTACTAGGTCAACTGGGTCAACCTAGCATAGCCAACATGTTCAAATGATTTTTGGGTAAGATACTACTATATATACAAGGAAATGTTAGTCATTGTTAAGAATATGCAATAAATATTTATTATTCACTCACGCTTCATCACAATATGCTCTCCTAACATTCTACCTAAGGAGTCTTAGTTTAGGTTTCTTATTTTGGAGAATCTAGTCTTGTGGATAGGTCTTGGATGCTTTGGCCTAACAAAGTGATCCTTATGAACCACAACAACCTATTATGAAGCCCCATTGGCCAAGGGAGAGATTGAATCATGATGGGTTCACATTTAGGTAAGTGTATTCTAACTTTTTTCTCCTCTCTTTTAGTAGATAGAAGTATCATAAGTGTTGGCCCAAATAATATTACTCTTCATATTCTATGTATTAGGGTGTTACTCATACTTACTTTATTTGAAGTTCCCTATACTTATTTGATTGATTTACATATAACCTCTCAAATTGTGCCACAAGCTTTGATATGCACTAAATTAGTTTACTTTTCTTGTTACTAGAATAGTTTACTCTCTCTTGTTTGTTAACATAAGTTAAATATCAAATCATAATACTCTTTTATGATTGTTGTGTGATTGTGTTAGATTGTACACTTTGGAACCCTTTCTAGCATGATATATTGTGACAAATTATATAAGTAATCCCTAATTAGGTCTAGGGGATCCCCATATTGGTCATGCTCCTACTTAATAAGTGTATACCCAATCGAAAGTGTAGGTGTGCTCTATCTTATTCGAACCAAGATTAATTTATATGCATCATGTAATTTTGATTGCATACATTCTAGTGAACCCAATGTGAATCAAATCCTTACAAGATTTGTTCACTTTTATTTCATTTATTTCATTTTTTTGTCATCATTTTTATCATATATTTTGACTCACTGGTTTGATTCTATTGACCCATTTATTTTTCTCTATATGCAGGACTAGGTAACTGGATCAATCATCTCAACCCAATACAAATTTTTAGCACTTTTTAGACTTCTAGTTTAACCTCCTAGGTCGACCAAGTCAACTTAGTGCATTTTTGGACTTCTATTTCAATCAACTAGGTTGACCATGTCAACCTAGTGTAATTTTAACACTTTTTTAGTAGGTTTCTATATTGCTTGGTCGACCAGCTCAACCTAGTTTGTAGGATTTTGATATATATTTTCCAAAGTTCTTGATCATCAATCTTCTTATTTCCATCTATAAACCATCAAATTCAGTCTCTTATTGTCTATTTCTTTCTATTATGTACTTTTCTTTCAAGTTTGTAGTCTTTAAAATTACCACTACATAACTAATTAGATCAACCTGGTTAACCTAATTCTGTGTTTTGTGTGTTGTTTGAAATAATTAGGTCAACTTGGCTGACCTAGTAGGTTTTCCAAACCCTGTCTTTAGTAGCACTATCTTGACTTTATCGGCCTGGTTTTGTATGTTGTGCATATAGTGTTTTCACTATACCTTGTTTCAAAGTTGAAATTCACATTGTATGTTAATCACATCTTTTATTTCAGTTGTTTGTATGATTAGAATAGTTCAATAGTCTAATTAGGAGTTTTTTTAACCACTTATTTTCACTCTTTATATTTTTTGCACACATGACCAAATCACATAACATCAACAAGCATTTTAACATCTGACTACCTAAGCCAACCTACTTAGATTTCAACACCAAGGGCAAAGTTAACTTGATGCTATGGTCAAGTATAAATCATGGTTAATGGTATATTATGGATGAGCACCTGACACCCTTATCACAATAGTGTGTGAAGTGAGAGGGTAGGTCCTAATACCAAACCTGTATCATTACCACTATAGTCCCTTTCATCCTAAACTCACCTAAAATTATTCATAGACTATTATATATTACCTTACTTATAACTAACTCCCTATCATTTAAAACTATTCTTAATAAATCTAATTAGCATTCTAGGTTGACCAATTATCTAGATTTACTTTCCAAGTTTTCTACTTGTTCTTTGCTCAATTATGTGTGAAAGTAATTGCATTAACCAACATTGTTACAAGGTTTTGCTTTGTGTACATCAATTGGATTGACCAACATCAATTCAATTTATTGTCTATTTACTTTCCTAGATTAGCTAAAATATTATCTTATTTTATTTACCATTCTATCATCAATCTTTTATTTTTCCATGTCTACTGTACTAGGTTAACCTGGTCGACCCAATACTGTCACAAACCCTAATTTTTGCCCCTATTTTTGCACTAGGTTTACCTTATTGAACCAGTTCTATTTTTGGCTTATATATTGTGATAATATTAATCCATTTATATCCTATATGGGATGTTCAGTTCTCCCTTTATTTTCCTCCAAATAACACCATCACTCTTGGGGCATTTCTTCTCCTCCATCTACAAATTGTAACATGGTTCAAATAACACCTCAAGATGAAGTTGATGGATCCAATCCTTTTTTTACCTACCAAGAAACCTCTCAAAATATTTGAAATAATTTAGGAGTGATTGACACATGTTTATTTAACAATCATAATAGCAACCCTTCTTCTAATAATCCTCCCCCCAAAACCAATTTAGGGAATTCTCCTTCTAACACCAATCTACCACCTAATATAACCCAATTATTAGCCCGAGTGATTCAAAAAATGAACATTATACAAAACTCTAATACCAATTAAATGATGAAAATTCAACAAAAATTGATTGATGTGGCTAATCAACCTCCAATCATACATCCTCAAGCTAATCCTAACTATATTCCTCCACTTCTTAGAGATGCCTTAGGTAATGTTATTCCTTAACCAATAATGACTAACAATATGTTTAAAACCATTCAAAATGAGCCTTTAGATCCCTTCATTGTATCTATTGACATTGGTAACATATCACCAACTATCAAATATGATAGGACTAAAGACCCCACCTCATTTCTTAAATCCTTTGGTAATATCTACAAATATTGGATCCAAGCTAATACATTTGCTACTAATAAAATTTTATTTAAAACTTTCACTAGTGATGTGTTATATTGGTATAATCAATTAACCCAACATTCTATTTGGCAACTTGAATATTTGATAAATCCTTTAGTTAAAGAGTTTCAATACAATGATCTTCTTGAAAATTGTCTTATCAATTTCATAAATTCTAATCAATCTCCTAACAAATTGGCTCATGAATTTATTAAAAGATGGAAATCCTTAGCTCATAAATCTAATCATAATATGTCTAATGATAACCTATTCAAACTCTTTATTACCACTTTAACTCCCATTCTTCAATACAAGGTTTGAACCTTTTCTCCTCAAACCCTTAATGAATCTCTTGATCAAGCTAAATAGCAAGACTTTATTATGAATCAATTTAAACCTAATTCTAAACTTATTAAAGTATCTTTTCAAACATCCAATGTTATCACTAGTAGCACTTCTCAAACTAAACCAAGAGTTTTCAAAAATGATATTCCTTTACCATCTCACATACCTCTTTCGGTACATCAAATGAGACAATTTTTACCACCCTCTAAACCTTTCATATATCCTAATGCTCCTCCTAAGCGGTATGATCCCAATCAATTTTATTGGTTTCATGCTGAAATTGGGCATTCTCACAAATCTTGTAGAAGGATTTCTAAATGTGTTATTTTTTACATGCTTGGTGATTCATTTAACCATGAAACCATGATAAAAAATTATCATCAAGAATACACTAATGCCTCTCAAAAATGACAATCCTCTAAAGTTTCTACATCTAATAACCAAAAATCTTCTTCCCATAATCAATAAACTTCCAAGGATGTTTGTACAATTGACATCAATTATGACCAATAATTTAATAGCTCTCAATATTTTAATATGGCTAAGGTCAATTATCATTAGAAACTAGCTCACAAAGATCATGTTACCAAGCCTAAGAAACCTTCTTTGGAGGAATAATTTCTTAAAGATATTACCACCATCAATATTGAATCAGAAGCACCTGAGGAATAACTTCCCCCTTCTGATCCTCCAACTACATCCATTCCTTCAAATTCTAATTTATCTTCTAAACCTCATGTCTCTTCTTCTAAATATCATTAGAATTTTCTTCAAGAACTTAACCCTATGTCATGTAAGATTCCTCTTATGGAGTTGGTTCAAACTTCACCTTATCATTGTAAATTCCTTATACAACAATTCTAATAGATCAAGGATCCATCTTCTTTAGATGAATAACCACCTTTTATTGATTCTCAACCAACTAACATTAATTCCATCAAATCTTTTTTTCCCTCTTCCAAGCCTTCTATTGAATTCCTTGAAGAGGACATGATTAATGACAAAATTCTCTTTCATTTTGATGATCCAAATCTCTTCATCAAAATAGTCATTAATACCACCCTAATTTTAAAAGTTTTAGTTGATGAGGGTTCTATTATTAATGTGAATTCTTTATGGCTTATACAATATCTTGGTTATAACAAAGGTCATCTTAAAAAAGCCCATCTTAATTGTCATGTTTTTGACAAGACTAATCAAAATCCACTTGGTTGTATATGGCTTCCCTTAACCATTGGTCTTAAGACTGTTTAGACCAAACTCATGGTTCTTTATCTTCCTTTATCTTATAATATACTCCTTGGTCATCTATAGACTCATTGAATGACAGCCATTGCTTCTTTTGATAGTCAATGTGTTAAATTTATACATAATAGAAAATGTTATAAGCATGAAACCAATCCCAACCTATGGAGTATCCATTTACCTAATCCTAACCCATAATATCATGTTCCTATGATCCCTTAAATTAATAATGTTCCTTTACCTGAGTTTAACAATATGAATCTTGATTTACAAGTCACTCTTGAAAATTTTGACGATGATGAGCCTAATGAATTACGGTAACTTGCAACACCAAGTTACCTCCATATATTTTATATTGGATTCCTTCTTCTATTTTGATAAGGGATCATACCATTCCTCTCATGGATGATATTACCAATTTCCCCCTCCATGCAATTCTTAAGATCCATCTTTACCTAAAGATGATTTTACTTTAAATTATTTTAAAGTGGCTAAATTGCTTCAGGATCCTCTCACCATGTCTCCTCAAACATTTAGTAATATTGGGATTTCACTTTATAAAGATCCTCATGAATCTCAAGCATGCAAAATTTATCCCACATACGATGACACCTATATAATGGCCCAATCTCAATCTATAGATCTGGATGACTTGCACTATCAAAAGACATTATCCCAAATTCATGCTTTCAATTAGGATGTGCATACCATATTTGTGGATAATAACTTAAAACTTGAGGGTTCTGTGCTTCTTATTAAACCTCATATTATCAATTCTCCTTGGGTGGTATATAAAATCACACCGTATGAACCTCTGTAAGTACTTTCATCTTCTTTACCTCATTCAGATCCTCCCACTAAATATAATCTTTTTCCTATCAAAGAACCCATCAACACTCCGTCTAATTCTACTCTTAAAATCACAGTTGATTCCAAGGCAACCTATGTCCATCAAATACATTCCAAATATGATCGCCATGGTAACCAAATTTTATATCTATAAGTAAATGTTGAGTATTGTGGTCCTCTTCCTGCTTTGCCTAGTGATGAAACTATTACTGAGTTAATGTATGATAGAGAACCTCAACTCCCTCAGCAACATCATAAACTTGGAAATTTTAAAAATCAAACTCCTTGGTTCAACAAATTTTTCGCTAGCATTGATCCCCAAACTAATCTAATTTCATCCTTACCCAATACACCATATCACTTTCAAGATGGTAATTTCATTCTTATTGAAGAAATAACTCATATCGAATATGGTACTCCCTCATGCCCTCGACTAATCATAGTTTCCAAAGAACTTTCACCTTCTGAACATGATAATTTCAGCCTATTTTTTGCTAAGTATCAAGAGGCATTCACTCAGTCTTACAAAGGCATGCCTAACATTGACCCTAGCATAGTGGTCCATAACATCATTACCTATCTTGATGCTAAACCTATGCATCATAAGCAATGCAAATTTCCTCCTAAACTTACCAACTTATTCCATAAGGAAATCCTCGAACTACTTAATGCTAAATTTATTAAACCCATGGATTATTCTGAATGGGTTTCCAATATTATTCTTGTTTAGAAAAAGTTCACTATGGTCATTCATATTTGCATTGATTTCTAAAATCTTAATCTTTCTTATCCTAAAGACAACTTTAGTTTGCCTTCAATAGATGCCATTGTTGATTGCAAAATTGGATATGCAATGTTATCTCTTATGGATGGATTTTTGAGATAAAATTAGATTCATATAGCTCCTAGTGACCAACATAAGACTAATTTTACCATGGAATGGGGCACCTATGATTTTGTTAAAATTCCCTTCGCTCTCAAAAATGGTGAGGCCACCTATTTGCATTGATTTTTTAAATCTTAATCTTTCTTATCCTAAAGACAACTTTATTTTGCCTTCAATAGATGCCATTATTGATTGCAAAATTGGATATGAAATATTATCTCTTATGGATGGATTTTTGAGATAAAATCATATTCATATAGCTCCTAATGACCAACATAAGACTAATTTTACCATGGAATGGAGCACCTATTATTTTGTTAAAATTCCCTTCACTCTCAAAAATGGTGAGGCCACTTACCAATGTGCAATGATTCATATATTTCATGATCTCATCCATAAAATTATCAAAACATATGTGGATGATCTTATCACCAAATCCAAACACCGTACAAATCATATTTTTGATCTTGCCATCATCTTTGATCGTCTCCTCAAATATAAAGTTTGACTTAATCATTTCAAATATGTCTTTGGAGTTATATCTAGAAAATTGTTAGGATTATTAGTCTCTCTTCATGTCATTTATGTTGATTGAACCAAGATTAATTTTATTATCAACATGCCTATTCCTCATTTTATTATTAATATTCATACCTATTTAAGCAAACTTGGGGAAATTAGATGATTCATTATTGAGATGGCATATCAAATTCACTCCATTAATTTCCTTCTCAAAAAAGGTACAGCCTTGGAATGGATGGATCCATGTCAAAATAAATTTGAAAACATGAATGAGTCATTGCTTCATCCACCTACACTTTGGCCTCATTATAATGATAATCCTTTGATCCTCTGTACTTATTCCACAGCCATAATAGTAGGAGCAATGCTTGCTCAATAGGATGATATGGGGAAGAAGTATGCCATCTACTATATTAGTTGAGGCCTTATTGATTATGAAACACATTATACCAAAATTGAACGTGAATTCCTCGCTATCTGTTTCATAAACTAAAAATATTCATCACTACATGATTTAACAAACCACTTTTGTCATTATTCATTCCAACCCCCTTCATCCTTTATTATCTAAAACATTTCTTTCATGAGATATAATTGGCAAGTGGATGGTCTTACTTATGGAATTTGATCTTTGTATCATTACATAAAATTTTGTCAAAGGGCAACTCATAGCTGACCAACTTATTGTAGCTCCTATTCTTGCCACTTTTTCCCTTCAATATAATCTTCCAGATGATAATATCCTTTACATTGAAGGTCTTAATCAAGAAATTTATCTTAAAGATTATTTTCATAGCTTTACAATTGATCTTGAAGATAATCAACTTGAAGAATCTTCCACTTCCTCGAATACTATTAAACCAAAGGTAATTATTGAAGATCCTAAAATTAATGTTGATTTGTATGAGGATACTTGGACTCTCCATTTTGATGGTGCTAAATTCATTCGAGGAGTTATGGTAGGTTACATTCTCACTAGTCCTCTTAGCAAGATAATTCATTTAGCTTTCTATTTTATATTTTATGTCACCAATAATATGGTCAAGTATGAAGCTCTTATCTTAGGAATGAGAGCTAATCTTGATTTATACATACAATATCTTCATGCTTTGAGTTATTCTCAACTCATTTTCCATCAAGTTAATGGTTCCTATCAATGTAAAAGTGAAAACCTTATCACCTAGCATCAAATTACAATCACTCTTGCCAAGAATTTTGTCTCTTTTATAATTGATCCTAATTTTAGAGATAAAAATTCCATTACTGATTCTTTTGTTTCTTCAACCTCTCTTTTTCATCCACATCAAGTTCTTTCTGATCCTTTTTTATAATAAAAATAGTCAAATCTACATCATCTACCCACCTACATGATTCACTTATCTTCCACATTAAAGCTATCACCATCTGATAATGCCTATGGTATCAAGATATCATCCAATTTTAGAACATAAAACTTATCCTCATAACTTGGATTCCCATGAAAAGACACGTCTTCACAAATAAACTTTCTAGTATATATTTAGACATAACATCCTTTATTATTTCAATACCAAAGGTACCTTACCTTCCTCTATTGTGTTATGAAATATTATGTCCCTCCTCTACTTAAACAAACACATGGTGGGATTTTTTGTGGTCACTATAGCAAACATGTTATATCCCATTAATGCCTATGTATGGGTTACTATTGGCCTACTCTAGAAAAGGATGCTATTGAATATGCTAAAAAGTGTAATCCTTGTCATATTTATAATGATCTCATTCACTTACCACCAGTTAAACTTCAAATTATAAAATCTCCTTGGCCATTTTCCACAAGGGGATTTGATCCCATTAGTAAACTTTCTCATTCCAAAGATGGGAACATCTTTATTATCTCCACTATCAAGTACTTTACCAAATGGGTTCAAGCCATGCCCCTTGTTAATGTTACCAATCCTACCATATCTAAATTCATTTTGAACCAAATCATTTTCCATTTTGGCATTCCCCATACCATCATTTTAGACAATGATGGTAATTTAAAAAATAAACATGTTAGATAACTTTTCACCAAATTTAAGATCAATCACAAGTTTTCCACTCCTTATCATCCGTAGTTCAATGGTTAAGCTAAGACCATTAACAATATTCTTAATAAAATTCTTCAAAAGAAAATTTGTGAAACCTGTATGGATTAGCATCTTCATCTTTATCCTTCACTTTGGGCTTATCAAACTAGCATTCGTACTGCCACTGGGGCAAATCCATTTTCTCTAGTCTATGGTTTTGAGTCAGTTCTTCCTCTTGAAGTTGAAATTCCTTATCTTTTCATATCTCTTCATAGCATCATTCTCAATGAATAATTGCATGAAGCTCACCTTCATAACCTTGATCTACTTGATGAACATCATCTTTCCACCTTACAACATAACTACTAATAAAAGGCTTGCATCACCTAACAACATAATAAACATGTTAAAGTTTTCACATTTAATGTCGGTGATCTTGTCCTTAAATTAGATTACACCCATGATAAAGAAGGTAAATACACCCAAAAAATGCTAGGTCCCATATTTATTTAAAGACATTCTTGGTCTAAGCACTTATCATCTTAAAGCTAATCAAGGCCATGTTTTCAAAGAGTCTACCAATGTATAATTCCTAAAAATTTACTTTACCTAATCATTTCCTTATTATCATGATTTCTATCTATATCTATCTAATACTTTTTCTAAGTTACTTAAGCATAGATCTCTCCCTCTATAGCAATTCCCTCTTGTTCACAAACCTTTAGTCCTCCCTTTTTGGTCTTTTGGTTTCTTGATGTACTATAGACTTCATTATCTTATTTTTCATTTTTCTTCTATTTACCAATTTTGACTTGGTGCCCCTTAGGTTTTTATTTTTTGAGTTTCTTTATAAGACTATGGATAGGACTTGACATCCCTCACAAAACCACCATATATTATTTCTCTTTCTCATTTTTGTTTCTTGCCAATGTTGTTTTAGCATCCTTTGGGTTTTTCTTTTGTGTGTTTCTTTGTAAGAATGATCCCTCGCTTTAATTTTCTCTTTCTTATTATCACCCTCATGGGTTTATCTTTTATGAGTTGTTTTTCAAGACCATGAATAGGACCTAACCCTCCTAATATAATTAACATTCTTTTCATGTTCTTGATCTTTGCTATTAGACATCAATTTTTGCTTCTTTGACTAAATAGAATTTGTAAACAATCTATGTTAGCATATTTTCCTCTACTTCCATTTCCCTTATGATAAGGAATCACACATTTGTTGTCATTATATCCCTTTTGCTATCCCAACAAATTCACACTTCAAATTTTTGGATACCCCTTTGAAATTTTGCATCTTTGTCTTATGTGAGTTAGTTGTACTTGTTAAACTAGTCCCCTAAATAAAGAACTTGGGTTCTAATAGTTGTTATTTTTTATTTCTTTTTTCCCCAATTGCTCTTAGTCACTCTAGAAGATTCAAAATAATTTCTTAAAATCCATAATTTAAAATCCATTTACTTATCCCCTTAAATAGATCAAAGAATCTGAAATGCTTTAGCTCATTCTTAGTACATATCAGGTTCCTTAAGCTACTTTAGGTACTTAATAATAAGCAAAGTTGTCTCAAAAACCTGAACTACTCTTCCTAGTTCAAATCAGGTTTCTCAAGTTGCTTTACTGTATTATCATAAAAAAGTAAATTAATCCCATAAACCCACCAAGAATTGCCTAAATCAAATAGGTTTTTAACACTACTTTACTCACACAAAAATCATAAGTAAAAGTAATGTAAGTTCCCAAACCTGAGTTACTCATTGACCAAGACCTACTCAGATTTGTAAGATCACTTTACTTTAAAAGTCAAAATCAAGTAAAGTAACTTGTAAAACCCAATAAAAGAGTCAAAAGCTTAAGTGGCTTTGCTACATTTGTCATTAATGCATTGGCATTTACATATATATATATATATATATATATATATATATATAAAATAGGAAATTCCACCTCATTCCTACCTATCAACTAAGTCATCCAAGCAAGTATTATGACTGTAAACCCTGAGCTATGTTATTTGAGCCTCTAAAGAAATTTTGAGAAATTCCCTTTATGACACATTTACACCTAAGGTAATTAAATCAACTCCTTGTGGTTTTTTATGTCTTTTATTTACCTCTTTTCTTGGTGTTTTCTCTATAAATGTTCCTTGCATCATCATGATTATTTATCTATTAAGTTTGTTTTACTATAGTTTTCATTTTAATTTTTTACCATATTTAGGTGTTTTTAATCATTTATCATGCTATAAAATTTTATCAAAAACCTCTAAAATTTTGAGCCCTTCATGAAAACCCTAGCAATTAAGATTCATTGCCCACTCGAGTTTCCTAACCCTAATTTCTACTTTGGGTTTTAAATACCAAGTTGCTACCATTAAGAAACTTGACCTTTAAAGTCCTTATTCACTTCAGGTTATTTAGTACTACTTACTCATGTTTCTATTACCAAGTAACTTCCTTCAGAAAACATAAAGTCTTGATCTTTGATAAACCCATAGAACACTACCGAAGATCTATTCAGGCTTTCCTTTCCTCATTACTTACTTTGGGTTTATCGTATGTAGTTACTATCTCACAAAACCCCAAAGTCTTGAGCCCAAAGAACACATAGCATACTACTCAATACCAACTCAAACTTCTTCATCATGCTTGTTTACTTTGGGTTTTCAAGCCCAAGTAGCTTGATTAGGAAAATTCAAAGTTGTCGGCCATTAAAAACCCAAACTTGCCTATTTACTCTAACTGACTTACCTGGGTTTTTCAATGCTTAAGAATTGTGCCCTTTTTAGACTAGCCTAGGGTTGTGAGGTCATATTACTTAAAATTTAGTTACTTAAGTTTTCAATATTTTCAATTACTTAAAACTTAGAGCTTGTTTAGAGATACTAAAAGAGAAACAAGTTAAATCTTTTCTCAAATCTTTCTAAACTACTTAGATCAGTTAGTAAGTGTTTGAAAGCACTTGTCAAGGTTTATAGTGTTATGAAGAGCTAATGTCTAGATCATAAGGGTCAAGAAAATAAAAAAAAAGAGGTAGCTAATGTAGAAGTGTAGGAAACACTAATTGAGGAAGTTCCAAAATTAGCATTAGAGGAGATTCTATAACCAAGCAAAAAGGGAAAAGCAAAAAATAATAAATCCAAGCAATAAGAACCCAAAATGAAGTATGAGTATAAAGGTTACCTAATTGAATCAAGCATAGTCTCCAAGTTAATTGAGATAAGTGATACAAACATGGGGCATGTGTCTGTAACTAAATTATTGGAGAGATTTAAGGCCACAACCAAGATGACACTAATGAATATAATGACCACTAGTGGAATTATACAAGATGTTGTTTTCCCAAGCTCAACTCAACTTCTTGAGTTTGTTCTAACACATGCCATATACTATGACTCCTTAACCAAGACTGTAAGAGATGATCCTAGGAATGTAATTATATTACTAGATTTTTAGTACCTCAATTACTATCTAAATATCCCAACGTCCCCAAAGGTAATTGATATAAATATGGAGAAATCAAATAACCAGTGGGAGACTAAGACCTTGGAGTGTATCAAGATAATGAACACCTATTACCTAAAGAACTTAAATCAACCATCTAGATTCCTAAAATAGATTATGAGGTCAAACTTGGTCCATGAGGTGGATGATATCACTTAGTTTTTATGTAGAATGAAGGGAGAAAATAATGTCAAATGATTATCATCATGGATGTAGTCATATATTAGGACCATTGATGTGACTTGAAGTTATTCCAAGATTGATTGGGCAAGAATGATTAGTGATAATATGGATCAGTAGCTAAGGAATGTGTTGCAAACTTTTGACTTTAAAATGACATCATATCTTGTATATAAAACAACCTCAAGCAGAGCCTTTTCAAGGCTAAGGACAAAGAGCACACTATAAAATGTGCCCATATATGAGTATTATCCTCAACTAGTCCTTTTAAAATACTACAAAAATTACATTATAGTAAATAATGGATTCTTTTATGAACTTATTTATAAATTAAATACATCCCTGAAGCATACAAGAGTATTAGATGAAGCATGGGATGTAGTTTCACTATATGGTTGCATTTACATCTAATTTTTTGACTTCACATACCTTAGAGCAAGAGGTTTATTAGATTCATCTATCAAGCTACCTAGGTATCCAAGTGACAATTGGGTTTTTATGGAAATGTGTAGACAACTTGTTGAGTTGCATGGTTTATTGTCAAAGGTTCATAAAGTAGTCATTAATTTTCCTATTATTATTGGTCACTTCCATTTCCCAAACATTTATAAATATAGGAATGTATATAATGATATGTACCATCATTATAATCAAACACACTTTGATGCGAGAGCCAATTTTGATTATAGAAGTGTGTCTCATAATACAGTTTCCCTTAAGTACATGCATATCCCAACACTTGAAGATTATTTAATTGATTGTAGAAATGAATTTGATGTAATTAGAAAGGATAATAGTAGAATGACTATGGAATAGATTCATGCATTTTATCTAGCCACTATCCTAAAGGATATGGTTGATGATGGGGTTGTCACTAGTGATGATTTTACATTCTAATGGAGGAGACAATGTTCCAATTCTTAAAATTATTTTTGGTGAAAGCTAAGTTTCATCTATCATGGAGAAAACTTCACACATTTTATCTATGAATTCTACATGGATTCTAAATAAATGTTATTGTATGAATGAATTAATGAAACAGACTACTCATACAAGATAGAAGAGGAAAGAGCTAGTATAAGGGGAAAGTAGCCAAGGTCCCATAAAGAAGTTAAAGTTGAAGAAAAATGTTGATAATACATTTTCAATATTAAAATATAAAGATCTAAGCCAATTAGCTATTCCCACCCCATCATTGGATTCTTCTACTACTATTGTTATTCCTGCTATTTCCACTATTCTCACTTCCACTACATCTATCATAGATCCATCAACTTTGATGCCACCTATGAAGTTATATGTCACAAAATATTCTAAAAAAATATATTCTAAAGGAATCTCTTCCCCCTCTTCCATCTTCCCCACATGCTTCAAAAAATCCACCTCCTCCAAAAGATCAACCCATCATTAACAAAGACCCTGAGAAAGAAGACCTAGAAGAGTTAGTGTCTAAAAAAGAGAAAGAAGTTGAAATAAGAAAGGAAGCTAAAAAGAAGAAAATATAGTAGTAGAGAATATTGTTGAGGACCTCAAGGAGAAAATGGAGACTATAGAAGGAAAATAATTTAATAAATAAAAAGAGGTAGAAATAGTGGTAGAAAAGGCAACAAAAAAAATGGAGAATCAAGTAGAGAGAGATAACAGAATAATTTCAAAAAGATACTTTGGTACAAGAATTGCCTTCCTAAGAGATAGTGGTAAGAAATGATCAGTATTAAATGGTGACCCATTCAGACATGTCTACTTATATAGATTTCTCATCTTGGTTGGTGTTATAGATGGATTTAGAGTTAAAAGAGATGATAAATCTTGAAGAAATAGACTTACAACTATTGAGAATCTTAGACAAGAAAGGGAAAAAGCCCAAATATGTAAAGGTAACTTCAAATTTAATAATTGAATCTTTAGGGTAAAATTTTTTAGAGGTATAAATTCCACCATAGGGAATAAACAAAGAAGAAGTCACTCAGAGTGACTTAATAATTTCAAAGATACCCCTTGTGGAGGTTACCACTGAAGGATTAAATCAAGATACACAAACCCTGATAAATAATCTCTTCACTAAACTTGATGAGGAAAAAGATATAAAAGCTAAGTTTAAAGATCAAAATGATAAATTATGTGAGATGATTTCTAAAGTAGAAAAGTCTATTCCCCAATAGACATTAATTCAAGAAGTATTGATTCCTTAACAAGTAATTACTGAAGTAGAATAAATTGGGGATAAGGCAAAGGTTGTTGATGGTTGGATAGAGAAGATGCATTAGAAAATTCAAAAAATCCTTCCTAATGTTCCAAAATTTCATACTAATATTTTAAAGAAATTAGCAAAAATAACGATAGTAATAAAGGAGATAGAGATGGAAAATGGCATTTCTAAATTACAACAAGAAATCCTATAGATGATAAGTAATTTGAGTGAAAAATCTTGATTGAAGAAGATATTGCCCCTAAAAATCAATAAGAAAAATAAAACAAGAGGAATTTATTGTTTTTATGTATGAATATTCTACAATCAATGATAAAAAAAATGAATGTTTTAGAAGAAGAAACACATGGAATAAAGTTAGATCTTGAAGATTCCCTTTTTGGCCTTACTGGCATCTGGTCAAATGATGTTCCAAGGGTGGCTAAAAAAGTGTATGATTAGTTCAAGAAAGTAATGGACAAATCTATATCTCCTTTCACAACTAAATCCATCAAGAAGTTAATCAAATATCATCAAGAAATAAAAATACTTGAACCAAGGATTGAGAAGGTAAAAGCTCATCTCAAGAGGCTAGAAAGGGAAATTTTGATATTTGAAACATAGAGACAAGAAATTTTTAGGCCTGATGATGCATCAATCCTACTAATGATGTCTCAATGAATCAATTACAAAGATAAATTTAGAATCCAAGTCTATGATGTGGATTGATTTTGTCTCAAGTCTTGAACAATTTCTTTCTTCTTCTTCTATTTTATCTTTTCTCTTCATTAATACACTATAAGTAATCTTGTTTCAAGTAATTAATTTGTAAAATTAATGTCATTATATGATTTAATTTTAGATTAAAAATACTTTGTAAAATTAAGAGACTTGAGTAATTTGGCTAAAACACCATTATTTACAGTCATCTAGTTAAAGTGAATTACTTAAACAAACTTTACACTGCATACAAAGTGGTTGTATTCAATCCAAATAGGGAGATAAAATAAGTGCTACATGTCACCATATTTTTCATGTCATGAAGGAGAAATTAGAGGGAAAATTTTACTCAATAATTTCCATTTTTAGTGTAGCACATGGGAATTGAGGAAGGTAACTCCTATTGGGATTCTACATCTAAAATTGTATAAATATAATTGCAAGCATACATGCCTAAGGATGATATTTTTTTTTTCAAAGAAGAAATTTTAACCTTTATAGAATAAATTTAAGAAATCCAAAACTTTGTGTTTGAGATAATCAAATTATTTTGTATGAATGCTACTAAAATTGAATAAGAAGGAAGATTGTTTTTTAGAGAACTTTGTGTCTATGGGAATCACTCTCTACATTTCATGAAGATAAAATGGTAAAATTTATGTTATGTATTTTCTAAATTGAATTCATTACTTTCTTGGTCATTTGATAAAATATTATCAAAACCATATGTTTATTTCATTACATGCCTATAATGAACTCTGTCAATAATTTATTATGAAGTGCATTTCTTATGTTTCCTTTCTTTCTAGAACATCCAAGTCTTTTCTTATTCTCAAACATATCTAAAAGCTTCAATTACATTCAAATAACCAACTGCTTACTTGCTACAAAATCTTATTTTTATGGCTCATGAACACAGTGATTAAAGTAATACCTCCAATTAAAACAACTTGCACATAACTTGTATATTTTATAAATACCTATAAGTGGTAAGTAATTAGAAATAGATAGAAATAAAAACATGGGAGCTTCACTGTTAAAATGAAAGGGATATAATCCCATGACTGCCTAGGTAATTTTGACTTCATGCAAAATATATAGCCAATACCTTCTTTTTGCCCTTTGTCACATTTTTTAATTTGAATAAATTTTAATTGTTCCATGTGTCATTAATCTTGATTTCCTCTTTCTCTCATCTCCACATTGGATAAAATAATGTTGAAGTCATGATAACACTTTTATTTCACCTGGATTTATGAGACTCTTAGACCCCATGTTCTTTGAAGTTTCTCTCTTAGAAACTTTGTCCAAAGTTTTCAAATGAAAGTCATCTTTAGTACCCATATTTGGTTTTCTAAATCCATATGGATGAGGGATAGAAAAAACCATCAAAATAAAGTTAAAATATAAATCATTTCAAACAAAATCCAATGATATATAAAAGGCAACATACAAATCTCAAAAGTCAAATTTACATAAAAAGACATGATTACAAGCACATCTCTTATCTCTATTTGAAGATAAAACTCCAAAGTTGGCTTCGCATAGAGCCAAATTCCTTTGGGGTATGATAGGCTAGTAGATTAGAATGGGTGAATTCAAAAAAATCTATGGTACTACCTACTTTCTCACACAAGTACCCAATCTTCATAGTAAACTGATGACTCTATAAAGGGTCCTGAAGAATAGAGAACACATCATGGGGAGGTAGATCCATTTTAATTCTCATGCATATAGCCTTCATGGGATGATCTATATTCTCCATTTGTTGACCTAATACTTATGTAGCTAAGATAAATTCTTTGGAGTCCCTAAAATCAATAGTCCTCTCGTTTTGACAAACCAAATTTGAGTGCCTTGACTTCAATAAAGAGTTATCTCTACCTTGGTTTTTCCTTCATTCTCCCCTCCACCCATTTCATCTCCCCCTTGATAGCCAAATTTTGCTTCTAAATCTATTTTTACTCTTCTTTAAATTCCTTCTTCATTTTCTTAAAAAACATGTTAACACTACTTTGTTTTAGTTTTATCTATCTTTAGATGCAAAAAAATATGTTTGAGAAACTTTGGATCATATTCTTCACTTCATTTTACATTTACTAGACTTACTTTACTTTCCTTTTATCATTTATCATGATTTTACTATCCTACTATCATGGACACCTAAGTTCACACCCTTTTTCCATTATTGAGTGAAATGTGGATTGTTACTTCTCACTCATCAATATTGTTTTCCCTTTTATGCACCTTTTCCATTGTCAAGTGAGATGTGGTTTGTTACTGATCACTCATCAATGTTGTTTTACCATTTTGTTTTTTATTTTAGACATGTATCTTTAGTTTTAGTTGGTTTGTTTTCCTTTTCTTACTTTAGGTTTACTTGTTTGATTTTTTCAGTCTGTAGTAGCCTTGGATTTTTGATTACCTGATTTACTCTTGTTTGACTTGGTCATTTGGTATAACACAACACTTGTCACCCAGCTTTCCAAAGTCCCATGTACATCCCATCTGTATAGCACTAGTTATCTTGGATTTTATTATGTTTTTTTATTTTTTCTCCTTTGTTTTGTATTTCTAGGTTTGTCAAAATTAGAATCTACACCCTACACAATTAAAACTAAAAATATAGCTAACAACCATCTCATGATAAAAGGTAAGTTAAGGTATGCATTGCATTTACTTTTTAGTTATTTAATTTCTAGTTAGTTTTACTTTTATATCATTTAATTTTAGTTATTTTATGCTTTTTATAATACTTTAACTTTTTTTAGCATCATTGTTGTGTGTGCCCTTATGTCTTTCTCAAAGCACCATCCCTTGTTAAACCTTAGTGACACATGATGAGCTTCGAGTGGGGCATATGTATACACATAATATTTTATAATTTTATCAAATATTGATGCTTTACATCTTGTAGGAACCCATCATGACTCAATCTCTTTAAGTGCATACCTTAAGGGGTGCACTAAGAAAGGGGTGGGTAGACCTTTGGTGCTTTATAAGATTGTTGTCCCTTATTTTCAAATTATTACCAATCCATTCATCTCTTAAAACCTTTCCCTAAACTATTTCTCCTCCCTTGCACATTCCTCTTGTATTTTCCTCTTTCTATCCTTATTCTCCTTGCTTGGTACCATTTTTACCTATTCAATAAACTAGGTTGACTTGGTCAACTTGGTGTGTTTTGAAGACAATTTAGTTATTTAGGTTTGTTAGCCTTCTGGTTGACCTAGCACAGACTTTGGGCATTAGCCCAAAAATGCACTAGGTCAACTGAGTCAACCTATCATAGTTGACATATCCAAATATTTTTTGGTAAGATAATACTATATATATATATATATATATATATATATATATATATATATATATATATATATATATATAAGGTCATTTTGATCATTATTAATAATATGCAATAAAGAGTTATTATTCGCTCATACTTTTTCACAATCTACTCTTCCACCATTCTACCTGAGGAGGCTTAGTTTAGGTTTCTTATTTTTGAGAATATAGTCTTTTGGATAGGTATTGGATGCTTTGGCCTAATAAATTGAGCCTTATAAACCACAACAACCTCTTATGAATCCCCATTAGCCAAGGGATAAATTGAATCATGATGGGTTCACATTTAGGTAAGTATATTCTAACTTTGTTCTCCTCTCTTTTAGTAGATAGAAGTAGCATAAGTGTTGGATCAAATAATATTACTCTTCGTATTCTATGTATTAGGGTGTTACTCATACTTAATTTATTTGAAGTTCCCTATACATATTTGATTCATTTGCATCTAACCCCTCACATTGTGCCACAAGCTTTGGTGCACACTAGATTAGTTTAATTTTCTTGTTATTAGAATAGTTTACTCTATCTTATTTGTTAACATAAGTGAAACATCAAATCAAAGGACTATTTAAGGGTTATTATGTGATTGTGTTAGAATGTAGGCTTTGTAACCCTTCCTAAAATGATATGTTGTGACAAATTATTTAAGTTATCCCCTAATCAAGACTGGCAAATCCCTATATTGGTCATGTTCCCACTTAACAAGTGTATACCCAATCAAAAGTGTAGGTGTGCTCTATCTTATCCGATCTAGGATTAATTCAATTGCATCATGAAATTTCAATTGCATACAGATAACAAGTAGAAGGGTTAGGAAGATGGAGATTTTTGAGTGCAAATAGTAAAATGGTTCATGTAGTTTTAATGGCATATTGGTTGGCTTGGAAAATACACATCAACATTAGCAAGTCTTAGAGCTTTTCATCTTTTTCTAGAATCTCATGTGTGTTTTCAATTAGGTATTTTTGACTTTTCTTGTTTGATTTTTACTACTGTGTTGATATAATGATAAATATGTTTAAGGCTCCACATATAGTTGGAAGCCTTCAAACTTATAGGTACATACGTAAACCCATCATAATGATATATCAATACGTTTATTGAATATAAACTTGCAATAAACATATATGTATTAGATATATAATGATGAGATCAAATCCTTAACACTATGTAGTCAAATGGGTTATGGATTGTCTATAAATGTTGTGTGTTTTCTACATATTAAATGGTTGTGTCTCCTTTATAATGGCTAAATGTTTTAAGGATTGGCAAGATTTTTATCTTTTGATATATTAATTGTGCAATCATTTTAATTTCCATGTTTTATTATAATGTCAAAATATTAGACAAAGTGATAAGTTTGGTGTTTTTAAAAATAATGATTGTGTGTTTTGATGATTCTATTTTATGTAATCGATTGTGTCTTATAGAAAAGCTTCTGAGAGGTTTTTTTGGTTTAATATGTATACATGTGAATGAGTTATAAGGACTAATGGAGTTATAGTAGGTTCAAGTAGAAAATATTTTAAGGGTGTTGTATCTATTCTATAAAAATATGACTATGTTTGTTTATAATGGTGAAATATTTTAAAGGTTGATAAGCCTAGGGTTCTATAAATACTAACAGTGCTCTATTTAATGGACTATGTTAATGGAAACAACTATGTCTACGATTGATATATAATTGTGTTCTTGAAAATAAAAGGGCTTGGGTCGTGTTATTTTTTGAGTTCATTGGATGAACCATTTTAGTGTTTTGTGACTTAAGGTTGGTTGAATTTTCTTATGCTATGTTGGTTTTTCATTTTGGTAACCTTGTTCATTATTTGATTAAATCATATAGGTATATTGGACTTCTGGGCATGATTATTTATTTTGGGTTCTAATTATATTGTTATTTTTTTTTGAATTATATGTGTTGATATCTTGGTCTTTATGATTTTATTATGGGTTATGTCAACCTATTTAACATTGAATCATTGTATCATTTAAATTGATCTTTTCCATTGAAATAATCTATGGTGTATGCATCTATCTATATAGGTAAGTCATGAATTTAATTTTGTGGATTTTGGATTATTTGATTATGAATTGTGTGTGGTTGATGTTTTGAGATTGGTTTCTGTTATGATCATAGATCATTTTGAATTGATTGTGGAATTATTTTAATAGTAACTATCTCATGGGTTTTTATTTATTGAACTAGTTAGGGTTTAGTTTTATTAATATGGATATATATGTATGTATGTATATATATATATATATAGATATATATACATATATATATATATGTGTGTGTGTGTGTGTGTGTATATATATGTATGTATATATATATGTATATATATATATATATATATATATATGTATATATATGTATATGTATATGTATATATATATATATATATATATATGTATATATATATATATATGTATATATATGTATATATATGTATATATGTATATATATATGTATATATATGTATATATATGTATGTATGTATGTGTGTGTATATATATATATATGTATGTATGTATGTATGTATGTATGTATGTATATATATATATATATATATATATTTAAATTTTTGTATTAACTTTATAATCTAGGTGACTGTCTTCTTTTATGATTGAGTTGTTGATTGATCTTTGTGTGGTTTGTCATAATCCTTCATCTCGACCTTGGTAAATGGGAATTGACTTTGTTGAGTTTTTATTATGTTGATTATACTTGGTATTAATGATGATTGTTTTATAATTCACTCCATGTCATTTTATTGATTGTATTTAACTTTAAACTTTAGGATTAAGTGTGTTATATGATTACTTCATGATGTCTGTGGGTTATGATAATAATATAATTATATTATTATAATTATATTTTGACTTAGTCACTTTAGGGTATTTGGGTCATGTTTGGACCTATTACATTAGGAGACATGATTTATTATTTTTACTATGATGGGATTAATATTTATTGATTAATTTGTAATTGATTATATCATTTAAATTATTTTAATTACTTGCTAGAATGTGTATATTTTCATTCCTGGACTAGACTTGAATATTTACAAGTACATATTATGGGTTCGGATGATTAAATACCAATCGAGAAATTGGATAGGGTTCTAAGTAGGATAAACATGAAAGATACATAATGGATTAGGATTAATCAATTATATACCATTTGACAGCCTACGTTAACCATCCTTACTCTTAATCTATACTTAGATGATTTAATTATTCCCATATTTCCTTGAAATGAATTGATTATGTTGTATGCATCTTTTATTTTTTATGTCTTTGTTTGGAGATCGATGTACTCAGAATTAATTACCTGTTACCAATTACCGCAACCATCATCCTATAGATGGTTGGGGTGGTAAAGGCTATTGATGGAGGGCTCATAGGGATGGTGGGGTGGATTTGTCTTGATCAACTAGTTCATGTTCAACTCCATGCTTCGTCAATCCATATGGGAGATGGTAATAAATGTCTTTCTTGATTTGATTAATTATTAGCATGTATTGATGATATAGATTATAGTTGTTTATTGATAGTATAGTAAACTTGTTGACTAGCTAATGAATGTTATGAATAGATTTTGGAGATGAAATATTGAAAGGATAAATTAAATATTGACTGAAGTTGTTATACAGGTACCTTGTATTGTATTATTTATTAAGTTAAACCTTTATTCCTTAAGATCATAGTAAACAAGAATTGATTGAATATGCTACTAGATTTTATATGTTATAATAATCCATAAGTTGGATTTAGATGCAATCATTTCCTAAATTATTGTTCATTGATATACTAATTCTCACGTATCTAACATTTTGGTATGAGATTGATTTTATCCTAGTTTGATTATTTGAAGATTCATTATTAATTATGGATGTCAATTGAATTAATTTATGAATGTTCACTTGATATTTACTTAGATTTTTCACATCTAATTCTAAAAATCTATTCTAAATAAAATTTAATAATTGTTTTAAGTTTTATAATTTCATGGAATACATATACATAGATACTTTACACTAGTTATTTAAATTCAAAATGAAATAAGATAGAGGTGGCATAGTAACTTGCCTTAGCTAAATTAATGATTGGATAGCTTGTTACTCTAATTTTTAAGTACATACTTGTATTTGAAACACTTAACCCTTACAACAATGCATAAGCTTGATAGCTAGACTACGAAAAAAACAAAACAAATGCTCCCTTTTATCATGCACTTCAAACCTATTGGCTACATGCAAGGTATGTTCTCCATTTACAATTATAAAATATCACTTCTAAAAATTATATATGTTGGAAATTAATGAGTAAATAATTATATTAATTGTCAAAATAACTCATGTTTAATTAATTTTTATGATGCAAAGAATGATTATGTACAACAATTTCCTTGCATTATTTACTTGATTAGATTAATAAATTTTAAGGAAACTATAATATAGTGAAAAATAATAAGTTATCATGTCATCTACACACCCATTGTTTTCTTTACCTTCCTTCCCATTATTTGAACTTGCTTCCCTTATTGCATTGGTTGCGAATATAAAATTTTATAAGAGTTACTTAAGTGGAACCTTTTATTTGGGTTCCACTCATATTGAAACTCGAATGAACTTTATTTTTTTTGATACTTAAATTTTATCAGTGCATGCTTGTTGGTTTTGGTTTATCTAGTTAGATTAAGATAAATTATTGACATTTTAATATCTTTAACGTAGTCATTTATGGAATGTTGTATGAATTAAAAAGGAGTCTTTTTTGGATGAATACCCAATTTGAATTCATGTTGCATAAGTTATTCTTTTATATAGGAAGTACGGATTTATTTAATTGTATGCCTTAAAACCTTAATTATAGCATTGAATATGCCAATTTAAATAGCTGCATAGACTATAGATTGGCAATGTTAAGTTATAAACTATTGTGAATAACCATGTTTGATATAAAATGATGTACAAATAGTGCAATGACCTTAAATGATGAAGGGTTTTATAACCCATCTGATAGCACTAAGGAATCTCATACTTAATCTATTTTCTTTTATGCTTTAACATAGTTGCATAAATGAATCAAAAATTATATGTGTTGAATTAATTCTACTTATGATTTTAAGTACTTGTTTAATTTATATAACATGTATCCTGATCAAAACCATGATTAACTTTTACAATAACTTAAGAACAAAAAATATATCCTTCTTAGTTAAGCCAATATTTTGACTTAACAATCCTTGAGTGAGATTGAAACTCATTGAGGAGAGTGAGGTATTTACCTAGGGCTAAGGACTTAGAAACGGTCCTATGAGAAAGTATGAGAGACACTTATGGTGCTCAAGACATATCATTGTATACATACACTGATACACCTTGAATTATATAATATTTATAAACAATAACCAACTTCCCCATAGTGCCTTTTATATGTGGTTGTCTCTAGTGAATTGCCTCATTTCCCCTTCTTCGGTTCTAATCGTATATGCACGTATTGCATCAAATATTTTCATTTCATTAGAAATACTTTAAAGTGGGCCTAACACATGTCCAAATTTTACTCTATTATATAATTCCAAAAAAAATTGAGGGTTTTTTCATCTAATATCATAGTAGTGTTATGCTCTAGGAAACTCTGGGAATGAGTACTTTCCTTTAAACTAATGAAATCTTCTAAGTTATCACTTGTGATTTCTCAATATGATTAGAATGTGATAAAAGGCAAAAAACATCCAAAAAAGTACTTTGAATGTCAACCCAATTAGGGAAAGATGTTGAGGACATAGAAGGGGTTGTCGAGGTCACATCCAAGTTCATAATTTAGATGAACTATCAGTGAATAATGTTGATATTAATACTGAGGTACCCCATGTTGAAGTTGTCAATGGGATTACAACTAATAAGTATGAAAAAATTATCAGTGGGATCTTGACAGCCCTTAAAACTTTGTAAGGGAAGATTGATAACTAAGAACAAAAATTGAATCATCTTGAGAGGCTATACCAAGAGGAAGTACCTAGACTAGAAAAAGACCTAAACTAAAATCAGGTCAAACAATGAATCATAGAGTATATGTTGTTGTTGATAGTAGTAATGTTGATGTATAAGACACTCCTATTGACACCCAAGGTACCATTAATGGTTTTACTTTAACTATATTTATTGATTATGGTGCAATGAAATATTTTATTTCTCCTTTTGCTGCTAAACAAAGTAATATTAATCCCATCTTGATAAGAGAAGGTTGAGAAGTTGAATTTGATACCAGCAAGAAAGTGTTTATTCTTGAATGCTTGAAGCAAGTAGAGTTGGATATTGGTGTTTTTAAGACCAAGGTAAATCTGTTTCTCATGCCTTCAAGATCTTATGATCTCATCCTTGAGATGGATTGGTTGTATGAAAATCAAGCTATACTTGATTATGTGGGTAAAAGAGTGTGATGCACCAATGACCTTGGCCAAATTATAGAATTACAATGTATGCAAGGGTCTTTGAGATGTAAAACACTTTCATCCTTATAGCTAAAAAGAGATGTTAAGAAGGGATACAAGATCTATGTAATCCAACTATAGGAAATATCTATTGAAAAAGAGATGGAACATGCATATTTTTCTATACTAAGGGAGTTTATGGATGTCTTTTATAAAAAGTTGTCTATGTTGCCACCCAAGTGAGAATTTGATTTTTATATTAACATTGTACTTAGATCTACCCCTGCATCTAAGGTACCTTACCACATGAATGTGGTTGATCTAAAATAATTAAAAGTTCAACTACAAGAAATTTTAGATAGTGTAAGCATATGACCAAGTATGTCTTCTTAGCATGCTCTGTTAGTCTTTGTCAAAAAGGATGGTACACTAAGGGTTTACATTGATTACCACATGTTGAATAAGGTAACAATCAAAAACCACTATCCTTTACTTAGAGTTTATGATTTTTTTGACCAAATGAAATATGTTACAATATTTTCTAAGATTGACTTGAGGTCTGGTTACCATCAACTACACATCAAGAAAGAGGGCATTCATAAAAATGCCTTTAGAACCCAATATGGACACTATGAATTTATGGTTCTCCTTTTTGGCTTAACTAATGCACCTATAACCTTCATGAACCTTATGAATAAAATATTTAGAGATCACTTCGATAAGTTTATGTTGGTTTTTCTTGATGATATTCTAATTTAATCGAAAGATGAGGCTAAACATGATCAGTACCATCATCTAGTCTTGTAAAGACTAAGATAGCATAAGATTTACAAAAAATTATCTAAATATATATTTTATGAACCTAAAATTCATTACTTAGGAGACATTATTTCTAAATAAGGCATTTCTATTGACCCCACCAAGATAAAAGCTATCCAAGATTGGCTTGCTCATTTAAATGTGCATTAAGTGTGAAGCTTCATGGGGTTAGTTGGTTATTACTGAAACTTTGTTGAGAATTTTTCTAGTTTGGCCTATCCCATCACTTTCTTACAACACAAAGGAAAGAAGTTTGTATGGCCTCCTCAGTGTGAGGAAGCTTTTGTTAAATTGAAAGGGATGCTTACTACAACTCCTATTTTTATCATACCATACCCAAATGGTAACTTTGAAGTTCAGGATAATGATTCCAAAGAAGGATATGGATGTATCTTAACTCAAGATGGAAAGGATGAAGCTTATGAGTCACAAAAGTTGAAAAAACATGAAAATAACTATCATACACATTATATGGAGCTTGCTACCATTGTCCATGAACTTAAGTAATGTAAACATTTCCTACTGGGAAAGATTTTCTAAGTAAAATTTGATCATAAAATTCTTGAGTATTTGTTCTCTCAAGAATATTTAAATGCATGACAGTGTAGGTGGCTGGAATTATTAAGTAATTTTGATATGAATATATCATATGTCAAAGGCAAGGAGAACTGCGTGGTTGATGCACTCAATAGACACATGTACCTTGATACCTTGTTGGTATTACAAGAAAATTTTAGAAGTGTTGTCTTAGAATAGTAACTTGTTGATGTATTCTACCATGAAGTAAGAGTAGGTTTGGCTGATGAGCTAGTAGCAAAAATATTTTCTAAATTTTCTATTGTAATAGATGGTATAATTAGTCATAAATATAGAATTTATGTCTCCAATATGGGTGACTTGATAATTTTTTTACTTAATGAAGTGCATATAACACCTTATTATGCTTATCTAGGTGTTACAAAAATGATACATAAGCTAAAAAAGCTCTATATTTGGCTTAAGATGAAGCATGATGTCACTAAATTTATAGAAAAATCTTTAGAATACCATCAATTTAAGTATAAGCATTTCCATCAAGAACGTTTATTGTAAACTCATGATATTACGAAAAATATGTGGGTTGTAGTCTCACTTGATTTTATTGTGGAGATGCCAAAAACATGCAACAAGCATGATAGAATCTAGGTAGTGATTGATAAAGCAACTAAAGTTGGCCACTTTATTGCTAGAAATTTAACTGATCATGCATATGTATTTGTAGAATGCTTTATGAATTGATAAGACTCTAAAGTATACCTAAAATGATCATATCATATTGGGACAAATTATTTACTTCAAGGTTTTGGTGTACTTTAATTGTAGCCTTTGGAACAAAGCTGAATTTTAGCTCTTCATATCATCTAGAAATAAATGGGATAATAAAATGGCTCAACCAAGTGGTTGAAGATATATTTTTCATGTATTTAATGGATCAAAAAATAAAATGGGAGGATTATCTTTATCTAGTTGAATTTGCATATAATAATTCCAACCATTCAGCTATTAAGATGGCTCTACTTGAATCTTTATATGGATGCAAGTATATAACACCTATTGGTTGGGACAACTTAGAAAATAGGGCTATTTATAGACCCAATTTGCTTCTATAATATGATAGGTAGATGGAAATCATAAGGCTTAATTTAAAAATAGATTCTGATAGGCAAAAAAGCTATGCAGATCTTAAGAGAACTCTATGAGAATTTAGTGTGGGGGACAAAGTTTTTCTATGCATTAGACCACAAAAAAAATTGTTTTACTTGGAAAGGCTTCCAAGTTAGCACCATGTTTTTTTGGGATTTTCGACATAGTGGAAAAGATTAGCCTTGTTGCTTCTTGGCTAGCACTTCCACCTTATCTTTTAAGGATTTATGATGTTTTCCATGTTTCATTATTGAGAAAATATATACCTAATCCATCTCATGTTTTAGATTGGAATCATTTAAAAATCATAAAAGAGGAAAAGATCTAGTTGGAACCAATGAGAATCCTAGACCATCACATCATTAAGTTGTATAATAGGGATATATAATAATTTTTGGTGCAATGGGACCCTATCAGTGAAAGTACCACTTGGAAATATGTTCATGTTTTTAGACAACATTATATGTGAATTTTTTATTTATTCCTCAGGACGGATCCCTCCAAGAAGGGGAGGATGTTATGATTCTACATTTTCACTTTATAGATTATGTTTTTATCACATTGACATTATGATGCTAGACTGGGTATTAGTTATTGTTTAGCTAGATTATGGTGGTGCTTGTTATAGCAGTGTTGGCTGAGTACTTATTAATGTGATTAATTATCTTATAAAATTATTATTACTATAAATAATTATTTTATAATCTATATTGATTATGTATTTATGACATAATGTGATTTATTCCATTTTGATGGTTATGGGTTTTATCTATAAGCTAGGTAGGTGATGGAGGTTATATTCCTAGATCAATGAATTATGAGCATGTTAGTATGACTAACAGGTATACTTATTATTTTATTGTCCTTCAAACAATTCAATTTAGTCATTGATTTTATTTGTTATGGTCCTTATGTTTGTGATTGTTGATGTACTTTATCAATATCATTATAATTTTCCATTTGTCATTATTATTAATTATCTTTTGTTATATGTATTTTTGGTCATAGCCTTTCACATGTATGCACTCAAACTCCTTATTCCCATAGATTTTTGAATCTTAATTGTTTTTCATTAAACCTAAAAACCTATTCTATTTTGTACCTAGACTTAACCAAACCTACATAAACCTAAACCCCCTTGAAAACCCTTGCCACTCTTCATGCTTACCTTACCCCCCTTCGACCTACCTCCATTTTAATAAGGTGGTGACCATATTTTTTTAATGACTATGAATTCTTGGCTTGGTTTAAACTTTGGTTTCATATTGATAAATCATATCGACTTAGGTTGATGGTTTGTGATGGAAGTGCATTAGCCTCATTTAATGAGGTAGGTGTCAAAGGTTTCAATGATACTCAATTTGGTTATGTTAATCCCATTTTGTTAACACTAATCAAATTTTCCATTGGAAAAGGGATGATTAATTTTTGAGTCTTCCAAACTTATCATTAATGGCAAGGTTGGTATGGATTGCCTTGGGATCTGGAGGGCTTCTCTCTCCTCCTAGAATTCAATGTGAATTGATTGGGGGTATAAGAGAAGGAACAGAAAGAATAGGGAAGGTGAACAATAGGTAGAAGGGTTAGGAAGATGGACATTTTGGAGTGTAAATAGTAAAATGATTCATTTGGTTTTAATGGTGACCTGATTGGCTTAGAAAATACACAACAATGTTGGTGAGTCTTAGATATTTTTATGAAATTTCTTGCGTGTTTGCAAGTAAGTCTTTTTGAGTTTTCTCATTTGATTTTTGCTACTATGTTGACATATGATAAATGTTTTAAGGTTGTGCATGTAGCCAAAATCCTTTAAACCTCTAAGTGCATATGCAAACCCATCATAATGATATATTGATACGTTTATTGTATATAAACTTGTAATAAATGTATACACATTAGATATATAAGGATAAGATCAAATCCTTAGCACTATGCAATCAAATGGGTTGTAAACTATGGAAACATTATGTGTTATCAATGTATTAAATGACTATGTCTCCTTTATAATGGCTAAATGTTTTAAGGGTTGACAATCTTTGTGTCTTTTGATATATTGATTGTGCAATCATTTTAAAGTTTGTGTTTTATTATAATGGTAGATTATTATAAAAAGTGATAAGTTCAATGTTTTTAAAAATAATGACTGTGTTTTGATGATTGCATTTTATTTAATTGATTGTGTTTTATAGAGAAGTCTCTGAGAGGTTTTTTTGGTTCTGTATGTATATATGTGAATGAGTTATAAGGAATAAAGGAATTATCATAGGTTTAAGGGAAAAAGTTTTTGAGGGTGTTTTTTGTGTGCTATAAAAAGATGATTGTGTTTTTTTATAATGGTGGAATAGTTTAAAGGATAATAAGCCTGGTGTTTTATAAATATTGATAGTGTTTTATTTAATGGAATGTGTTAATGGAAACAACTATGTCTATGATTGATATATAATTGTATTCTTAAAAATAAAAGGTGTGGGTTGTATTGTTTTTTGATTTCGTTGAGTGAGCAATTTTTGTTTTCTATGACTTAAAGCTAGAAAACTTTTCTTATGATGTGTTAGTTTTGCATTTTGGTGACCTTATTCGTTATTCAATTTAATCATATGGGTATATTGGACTTCTGAGCATGATTATTTATTTTGGGTTCTGATTATATTATTATTTTGTTCAAATTGTATGTGTTGGTATCTTGATCATTATAATTTTATTATGGGTGATGTCAACCTATTTAATATTGAATCATTGTATCATTTAAATTGATCTTTCCCATTAGAATAGGTTGTGGTATATTCATTTATTTGTATAGGTAAGTTGTGACTTCAATTTTGTGGATTCTGGGTTATTTGATTATGAACTGTATGTGTTTGATGTTTTGAGCTTGGTCTCTTTTATGATCGTAGATAATTTTGAATCAATTGTGAAGTTTTTTAATAGCAACTGTATCATGAATTTTTCTTTATCAAACTATTTAGGGTTTAGTTATATATATATATATATATATATATATTCACTATATAATTTAGGTGATTGTGTCTTCTTTTATGACTGAGTTGTTGATTGAGATTTGTGTGGTTCACCATAATCCTTCATCTCAACCCTAGTAAATGAGAATTGACTTATGTTGGGTTTTGGTTATGTCAGTTATGCTTGATATTAATGATGATTGTTTTATTATTCAATACATGTCATTTTATTGAATGTATTTAACTTTAAGCTTTGATATTATGTGTTGTATGATTACTTCATGATGATTGTGGGTTATATTGGAATTATATTTTGACTTAGTCACTTTAGGTTTGTTGGGTCATGTTTGGACCTGTTGCATTGGAAGGCATGATTAATTTTTTCTACTATGATGGGATTAATATTTATTTATTAATTTATAATTGATTTTTATTATTTAAATTATTTTTGTTACTTGTTTTAATGTGTATATTTTTATTCCTAGACTAGACCTAAATATTTACAAGTATATATTATGAGTTCATATGATTAAAGATCAATCAATAAATTAGATGACATTCCAAGTAGGATAAACTCAAAATATATAAAATGGATTAGGATTAATCCATTATATACCGTTCGATGGTTTAACTTAACCATCTTTACTCTTAATCTATACTTGGACAGTTTAATTATTCCTATCTTGCTCTGGAATGAATCGATTGTGTTGTATGCATTTTTTTTTGTTTTATCTTTTTTTGAAGATTTATGTTCTTAGAATTCACTACCTTTTCTCGATTATTGTAACCATTATCTTGTTGATGGTTGGTGTGGTAAGGATCATTGATGGAGGGCTCATAGTGATGGTGGGGTAGGTTTGTCATGATCAGCTAGTTCATATTCAACTCAATACTTTGTCGGTTCCATATGGGAGATGGTAACAAATATATTTCTTGATTTGATTAATTATTAGCATGTATTGATGATATAGATTATAGTTGTTTGCTGATAGTATAGCAAACTTATTGATTGCTAATAGATTTTATGAATAGATTTTGGAAATGAAATATTGAAAGGATAAATTAAATATTGGCTAAAGCTATTATACATGTAAATTTTAATGTATTGTTTATTAAGTTAAACCTTTATTCCTTAGGATCATAGTAAACAAGAATTGATTGAATATGTTACTAGCTTTTATATGTTATAATAATCCATAAGTTGTATTTAGATGCAATCAATTCCTAAATGCTTGTTCATTGATATAGTAATTCTCATGGATCTAACATTCTGGTATGAGATAGATTTTATCCTAGTTTGATTAGTTGAAGGTTTATTATTAATTTTGGATATCAATTGAATTGATTCATGCATGTTCACTTGATATTTACTTAGATTTTTCACATCTAATTCTAAAAATTTGTTATAAATAAAAGTTAATAATTGTTTTAGGTTTTGTCATTTCATGGAATATATATACACACACACACACACACACACACACACACACACACACACACACACACACACACACACACACACACACACACACACACACACACACACACACACACACACACACACACACACACACACACACACACACACACACACACTTTACATTAATTGTTTAAATTCAGAATGAAATAAGATTAAAGTGGCATAGTAACTTACCTTAGCTAAATTATTGATTGGATAACTTGATACTCTCATTCATAAGTACATGTTGCATTTCAAAAACTTAACCCTTACAGAAATGCATAAGCTTGATAGTTGGACTATGAGAAAAATAAAACAAATGATCCCTTTTATCATGCACTTCAGACCTATTGGCTACGTGTAAGGTATGTTCTTCATTTATAATTATAAAATATCACTTCTCAAAATTATATATGGTGGAAATTAATTAGTAAATACTTATATTAATTATTAAAATAATTCATGTTTAATTAATTCTTATGATTCAAATAATGATTATGTACAACATTTTCCTTGCATTAGTTACTTGATTAGATGAATACTTTTTATAGAAACTATAGTATAGTAAAAAATGATAAGAGTAAATTATAGCTATCTAATCAAGTAAATTATAGTTTTTTTTTCTTTACCTTCCTTCCCATTACATAAAATTGTTTCCCTTATTGCTTCGGATACCAATAAAAAGTTTTATAAGAGTTCCATAAGTAGAACCTTTTATTTAGGTTCCACTCATCTCAAAACTCAAATGAACTTCATTGCTTATGATACTTAAATTTTGTCATTGCATGCTTGTTAGTTTTAGTTTATCTTATTAGATCAAGATAAATTCTTGACATATTAATATCTTTAAATTATATATTTATGAAACGTTGTATGAAATAAAAATGAGTCTTTCTTGGATGAATACCTGAATTGAAATCATGTTGCATAAGTTATGCTTTTATATAGGAAGTATAGATTTATTTTGTATATTCTTTAAAACCTTAATTATAGCATTGTCTATGCCATTTTAAATAGCTTCATAGACTATAGAGTGGCAATAATTTTTATAATCTGTTATGAATAACCATGTTTGATATTAAAGGATGTATGAATAGTGCAATGACCTTAAAGGCTGAAGGGTGTTATAACCCAGCTAGTAGCATTAAGGAATCTCATTCTTAATCTATTTTCTTTTATGCTTTAACATAATTAGCTATGTAGATGAATTGAAATTTGCATGTGTTGAATTAATTTTGTTTCTAATTTTAAGTACTTGTTTAAATTTATATAGCTTGTATCCTAATCCAAACCATGATTAAATTGAATGATAGATTAAAAACAACAAATCTATCATTCTTGGTTAAGCCAATCCTTTGATTTAATCATCTTCAAATGGGACTGAAACACACTAAGGAGAGTGAGGTATATACCTAGGGTTAAAGACATATAAATGGTCTTATGAGGAAGTACGAGACCCACTTATATTACTCAAGACTTATCACTATATGCGTACATTGATATGCCCTGAATTACATAATACTTATAAATAATAATTAACTTCTCCATAGTGAATTTTGTATGTGTTTATGTCTAGTAAATTACCTTAGTTCCCCTCCTTTAGTTCCAATCATGTATACATGTAGTGCATTGAATGTTTTCATTGCATTAATAAGACTTGTAAGTGGGCCTAACATGTATCTAAAATGTACTCTGATATATGATTCCAAAATTCTTTTGGAGTTGTTTCATAGGATGAGACAAATTCATGCACAACACTTGATTAGATTACCTTCATCTATCATTGGTAATGCTAAGTAAACTAGTGAATTTTGTCTCACTACTTATTTAATACTAATAATACAAGATTTAGATAATATAATATATAACCAATAAATTCATATGGATTACTTCTTACTAGTAGGTATTAAACATTCTAAATATAGAAATAATCAAAGTACATACATTAAGTCTATCAAATGTATATAGTGAATTTAATTATATTATTTATTAAATAAATAATCAACATAAATAATTATAGTCTATACCAACCAGGTATAATATATACTTATATTGCATTTTTTTATTTTCCTTAGGTAGATTCAAATGTAGTACATTTTATGAAAAATAACAATATCATATTTTATTATTTTTATGTACACATTACTCAATTACAAACAACTAGTCATAGTAATTTTAGAGATCAAATATCTCATAAATAAAATCATATCTCACATGAAACATAATTTTTCATTTATACAACTTGTACTTTTAGGATGTTATATGCATATAATCATAGTGTCCTATCCTTCAAGACTCTATGACTTAATTTGAAAGTAAAAAAACTATAATTATACGCATACATCCTAATGTATAAATATATGATATATATGTGTGTGTACCTAAGTCCTCATCTATATATATATATATATATATATATATATATATATATATATATATATATATATATATATATATATATATATATATACACACACACTGCATAACTATATTTGTTCACATTAATAAATACTATTCTATCATACTAATAGTCATTTTATATTTTCAAATACGAACTTCATATAATTCAAACAAACCATTTATAATTTACCTATTCACAAAATATTATTCAAGATCTATCATAGGATTTCAACATTCTCAAAACCCTTGTTATAGTTTAATTATTTTATTTTACAGTCATAATACAGTTATGATAAAATTCACTCAAATTTATTACCTTGTTTTCCCAAAACTTGGGTATTTAAATTGCATATAATTTTTCCTAAATTATTGATAAACAGTTTACTAATCAACTGACATCTTATATCTATTAATCTATTCTTTTTACTTACTTTAGGTTTTATATTATTCTAAGTTTCACAAGTATCATCTAAATTAAGTCAACTCTACCTCAAATTCATGATGAACTGGATAACCATTACACAATCTTTATAAGCATTTAAACTTATATAGTCTATGCTAAGTTCAAACACATTAACATATGTATTATTAAAATTTTGACCATGTCAACTTATTAAATATATTATAAACTCATACATATAGATACATTAATGGTTTTCATATAGGTTTTGAATCAAATATCCATCCATGTAAAAAAAATACAAATCATATGATTTGTATATTTATGCATGTGAGATCCTAATTACATTAATATCCAATTTGACACCGATATCCAGCATGGATTAACAAATGTCAAACATGTTATAACAGTCGTCTCATAATTTTTAATAATTTAAAACTCGAAGTTAAGATAGGATTTAAGTACTCTTTGTATCCACTCTAGGATAGTTTTATTATAACCTAGAACTAATTTACATATATTTAGTTATCATACTAGGATTCACATGAATATACACACTATCCTTTTTATATAAGATTCACAGTTTTGAAAACAATTGAACATTGTCCTTATATGTTCATGGCTTTACATGACAAATATACATAATTCATACATATATATTATCACTATTTAAAATGACTAAAGTACATAGTTCATATATATATATATATATATATATATATATATATATATATATATATATATATATATATATATTCTTACAATTTTATAAAACAAACCTATACATAGTCATTTTTATAGGTATATTAAACTCTAAACAAACTTCAAAATAAACAATACACAAAATTTCTAAATTAATCTGTTCATTCATCAAATTAACTCAATCTTTGTGTTTATATCCTTAATAATTGAAAATATACATAAAGTCCTATGTATTTTATATATATATATATATATATATGCACATAATTTTGATAAATATCTGTGTGTGTGTGTGTAATATGGGTTTTCAAATAAAACTTAGTCATCGTCTACATTAAAACTATCTAAGAAGTCATGTAGTTATTAAGCTAGGACATTTTTCCATCATAAAGAAATAAATCCATTTAACCTTATCAAATATACACATACGTAGAATTTGTTTGCATTCCATAATGTTACATCCCAATTTTTGACTAAGCTAATTTACTTAATTATACATGGACTATTATGGTTGTGAAATTGATTTGTTACCTTTTAATTAAATTTTAAGTCATATGTTGTTATGAAATGGATGTATGCTACTTGGATTTTATGATTTAATTATTATGAATTGGATAATTATGAATTATGTACATAATGATTATGTTATATTTGATATTACAACATTGTTTGATGATATATCGTGATGTATTGGACTAACTACCTTCTTGTCATGACTTGGATGTAGGAGATTTCATCCCTCAAAACATGATAGAGGGAGAGCATCTTTAGAGAAAGTGATTTAGATGGATATGGTGAAAGATGATAGAAAAACTACTAAGACCCATGCACACACCACATTAGATTTTAAAATTTATATGTGTTGTGTGTTTGGATTGTTATAATTAGTATGTTTTAAAGCTAATTGCAGTTGAACATTAGAATTTGTGTGTTATAAATTTATTACATGGATATGGAATAAATATTTTATGTCATTTCATCATGTATATTTTACATAGACTTAGTTCTTAATGTTACAATATGATTTTATAAGGTTACTTTGTTTATATTCGTTTATGATTATGGGAACGTAAATCTAATAGATGATATCTAATTACTATTATGTGTGTGTGTGTGTGTGTGTGTGTGTGTGTGTGTGTCTATATATATATATATATATATATATATATATATATATATATATATATATATATATATATATATATATATATATTACACACACACACACACACACACACACACACACACACACACACACAAACAAAATGTCTTTACAATATTTTATTACATTAAGATTTCCATTATTTATATTCAATAATATCAATATATGCCAAGCTATTAAAAAATATGAAAGGCATAGTTAGCCTATATAAACTAGTAATAACATAAATGATTATCTGGTTATGATTAAAATAAATAATTGTATGTTATATCATTTTTATATAAGAAGATAATTGGCATTGTGTTAGTCATATTACCATAAAAATAAAGGAGATAATTACATTTATTAGTTATTGAAGGAGGTTGAATTATCCTAAATGTTATATTAAGATATATGCCTAAACTTGTTGTCATGCATGGACTACATTGAAGTGGAAGTAATACTTATCATTGCTAATAATGTGTTAAGTGGAATTTTTAGAGTGAAATACTTGGACTTGTAATGTAGAGTAAAATGCACAAATTTTAAATGAATATAATAATTATTTTAAAAATGATAAAAAGAGGATGAGTGAAATTAGGGCTTTCTTAAATTTTGTTAATGGTAGTTAACTGGGTTTGAGTCACTATTAAATTTGAGAAAACATGGTTATTACATGGTGACTGAAAGATCATAAATATTTCATGAAGGCTCAATTGGAAAGTTGAATAGAATAAGAGCCAATCTGAGAAGATAATGTGGGATGGTAAAGAAGAGAAATAAAATATAGATCAAAGAAAAAAAAGAATATAAGTTCATTTTGTCTTAGATTTGAAAGCAACTTACTAGGTTGGTGAAATAACTACTTTCATATTATTGTATAATTATTTTTTGTGGTTTGAATTCATAAGGTTTATAAAAATATACAAAATTTTAGTAAAACATAGGATTAGGCATGTGGATGGATCGACCATCCATAGAACTAAGCCTAAATACTTTCTAAATCCCTAAGACTACAAACTAGTTTATTTTTGGGTGCTAAGCCATTAGGTTATGATGGTTTTAAATTCATAAAAAATAGTATGCCCTAGCTTGAATAAAAACCCTGGACAAATGATACTAATGTGTATCTATTTATAATTGAGTTTTTTAATCTTTAGAAGTTTATACCTATGTGTAAAATGTTGTGTGTGTGTGTGTGTGTGTGTGTGTGTGTGTGTGTGTGTGTGTACATACATACATACATATATGTGTGTGTACATACATACATACATATGTGTGTGTGTGTGTGTGTGTGTGTGTGTGTGTGTAAACTAAGAATTATACATATACATATACATACATATGTGTGTGTATATATATAGGTATATACTCATAAGTTGATTTCATAATTCTTAGTTTGTGTGTGTGTGTGTGTGTGTGTGTGTGTGTGTGTGTGTGTGTGTGTGTGTGTGTGTGTGTGTATAGGTATGGAATGATATTACTTACCAATTTTGAGTTAAAAAGGGTCTGAAAATGGCTTAATTTTTCAAGTCTTTATATTGTCTGTATATTTTTAATATAAATAATGAATTTGATGTGTGTGGGGGGGGTAGGAATTATAGAGCATAGATTATTATGTGAAGCCATATTTGAACATTACAAATTGGCAGATAGGTAGACTATGTAATATGTTTCATAATGAGTATACATTTATATTATATAAACTGAATATTATTATAACTTGGTTTGTACATTCAATGAATGGCATAGATATATCATAATTCTAGGTGAAAACAATATGAAATGAATTATGTCAATCTAAGAACATATGGAATAGAGTATGTGTCAAAATAGTGAACATATGGAACGAAGTATGTTTTGACAATAAAATAAAAGGAAGGTTTTTATTTTATCTGTTTCTAGACAATCAAATTGAGGAGAAAAATATAGTATAAATGCCTTCCAAATGCAATTAAGAAATAATTCAACTATATATAGATATGGATGGATGACCTTGAACAAATTTACCTCTTTTGGAATGGTTTCAAATTATTAAAGTCTATTGAGGATGTTTTAAAAATCAATTTGAATCTTGAATTTCATTAGAATTTTAGAAAGGAAATATTTTTTTTTATGGATAAAATAAGCATAGTGATGATTTTATGCATATTATAGAATGTTTTCCAAATATGAACATCATTGAGGAGTTTTATTATAAATTAAAAACAAGGTACTAGATTTGGAATGTTTTGGGGTCAAAATTGTACCACATATAATATGAAGTTTATTATGAAACTAGTTAGAGACTAAATGAATCATTGAGACCCTTTTTTAGATTTAGTTATTGTTATAAAAGGATTATTGAATCATATAGTCTTAAAATAAATACCATAACATGTTATAACAATATATATATATATATATATATATATATATATATATATATATATATATATATATATATATATATATATATATATATATATATATATATATATATATATATATATATATGATGAGTGCATAAATATATATGTTATATATTTATATGTTAACTTAGGTCCACATACATATATATAACTAGTATGTATATATTGAATTCATACCTAAAGATATATATATATATATATATATATATATATATATATATATATATATATATATATATATATATATATATATATGTATATTGATGAGTGCATAAATATATATGTCATATATTTATATGTTAACTTAGGTCCACATACATATATATAACTGGTATGTATATATTGAATTCATACCTAAAGATATATTTTTTGTTGTGAAGTTATAAAAACTTAAAGGATAAAGTGCTTTATTTATATACATAACACATCCATTTAGGTATAATATAAAGAAAGATTATGTTTTTATTTATAAGTTAATTATGTCTTTTAAATCATTATGAATGTTGTTGTAATTGAGTAGTATGAGCATTATATTATGAGAACGATGATTTTAGTACATTATCATTTACTTAAGGAAAGTAAATTCTTTAGTATGTTGTATTTTACCCATTTGGTAAATAAACTTATTTTTCATGATTATTATTTATGTGATGAATAATATGATTAGATAGTGATTCATACATTTGATGGACTAAATGTATGTAAAGTGATTATTCTTGTAATTAACTTAAGTTATACTTGTTAATAGGAATTAATCAATATGAATCTATGAGTTTTATACACTAACCAAATCTTGTATTACTGGTACTAACTAAGCAATGAGATAGACTTCACTAGATTACTTAACACCACCAATGCTAGATGAAGGTAATCTGATCAATTAGTCTATATGAATTTGATTGATCTTAGAGATCAATATCTATTTAAAAACTTTTTCCAAATAATGTTTAGATAGACATTGTCATTTCATATGTATGATTTACATGTTTGTGTGATATCATGTTAGAATGTATTTTCTTTATGGTACACATTATGTATTAAAATATTACAACATACAGGTACTAATATGTCTCTCTAAATTCTCACACTGTCACTATATACCCATCTGTGAAGGGAAGGCCATTCCCTATTTGGTGTATTGTGTGGGGGATCAATGGTCCATGGTTGGTGTGTAAAAGTACTTGGAATATGATCCCTATCCCCACTATAGTACTTAATTATAGACTAACTTGAGATTATCAGAGATACTATAGTTAGAGTGACTTATACTCTATGGAACATTGTATCTATTATTTTATTTATGTTGAGGTTGAAATTCCTATTAGAAATGTAATTGATTACACACTTTATATTGATAGCAGTGATTATATTATTCTATCAACCGTGGATCGATTATAATGTAATTACTTTCTTTATGCAGTTATGTTATATTACATATGATGCTAGTGATTAGGAACTATTATTGTTACATGCTTAAATATATTTAATATCCTTAGTAGTATGTTAAGATCACTAATTAGATTTTCATGGTGTAATATAATGAAAGAATAAGTGTTATGTAAATTAAAAATATATATTACTACATTATTCTAGTAAATCCTTGTGGGAAGGTTACACATAATGATTTAGGGATATTGGCTTTGTTCTATTGGATGGTCGAGCCATCCATAGGGATAAAAATGTATCATTTATACCATTTTAAATATTTCCTAAAACCCTAAAATAAATATATAAACATATAATTCCTCTAAGTTAAACAATAATAAATTAGCATCACCAAATTTATAATAGCTTCCAAATGAAACTATATGAACCAAAATAATCCTCACCTTTATCTCTCTCTCTCTTTTTATCTTCTCTTCTCTATGTCTTGTCCTCACATGTTCCTCACCATGTATCCTCTTATCCTTCTTTATTCCATCTAATTCCCTCTTCATGAAATGTATGTAACTATTTTATTGAACTCATAGTGTTGCAATGCATAATCCCCATTATCTACCAAAACTATAACTAATCCTAGTTAACTCCATTTTGACATATCCAAGAAAACCCAATTTTTTTCAAATCTCCCCCAAAGCATTAGTCATTATTCTATTCCTTTATTTCCTTCATGTTTTATTGATGTTACATGCCCATGGATCAACTTCACAAAATTCTACTATTGATATTATTATCAATGATAACTAACACTTCAAACATCACCATTGTCTGTTTATTCAAATAATGATTAGGTTTAGTTAATATGATAGTCTTAGGACAATCATGCAATGTTTTTCATAACTTAACAAAGTAACACAATCATTATGAATTCAAATAATAAAGTGACTAGTATAAAGTCAATTATTTTATTTTAACTGAAATGGTAAATCACACAACTATTATACCAAAATATAATGTTATTATAACAACATAGTCACTGTTATCATTAATTTATATAGAATATCCAATGTCTTTATGTATCTTATATATATTTATGCATTAAGTCAAATAATGATATTTCCCAAATATCATAATGATAACTAGTTAATGTTACAAAACATTATAAATACATTCTAGTTAGTCTATAGATAGTAGTAAATAATTAATATTCATATATATTTACTATCTCGTAAAGCTTAGTATTAACAATCATGAATATGATAACTCAACATGATCAAAAGTATCATTATACATTTAATATACATATAACATATATAATATAATCATACAAAATTGGATCCTCATAAGCATTAAACTGACTAACACACACCTAACACACATAATCAACTATCTAAATGTAGATAACATCAAAAACATACTAAAGCTAACAATTCAAATAATTCATATAATGAGTGTTATCTATCATCTTGTGTGCATGGGTTCTAGTTGTTCCTATGTCATCACCCAACACCTCCATCTATGTCATCTTCTTCGATGATGCTCTCCCTCCATCATTATTTGAGGGATGAATCTCTCTTGCATCTAAATCATGACAAAAAGGTAGTTAGCCCATAAAATAATTATATATATATATATATATATAATAAAATATTATTGTAAAAACAAATAAAAATGATCATATATAAAGAATATACAATATATCTGACTCCTAGTAATGTAATCATGTAATAAAAGCAACATGCAATAGTCCCATAGTAATATATAACTTACAACTTAGTTAAATAATAATTAATTAATTTAACAACCATAATAATCCATGAATAATCTAGTAAATTAGCTTAGTGAGAAATCAGGATATGACATCCTTCCCCTTAAATCTGGTCATCATTTCAATAACATTTACTCAAACACTAATTTTTAATTAAAAACATTATTCATTAGAAAAAATATAGTATGAAACATCAAATTATGTAAACAAACGTAGAAATAGCTTATAGAACTCATCATAGTCTTCCCAAGTAGCACTATGTTCAATGTATTAGTCCCACAAGACCTTGCACTATGACACTTTTCTATTACATAAACAAAGTTTGTGAGTGTTAATTACCATGATTGGTTCTACCATGACCACCCAAGGATCTAGAACCTAGAAAATATTCCAATCCAACTTATGTGAAGGATCAACTATATATTTTTAAAAATAAGATACATAGAAGACATTATGTAATAGATCTAGGGCTAGTGGCAATGCAACCTATACACTACAAGATTTGCCACTTCCTAAACTTTGAAAGGTCTTACATATCTTGATGAATTTTTTTTTGACTTTCTAAATTTAATTGAGCTCTTATGTGGTTTAATCCACAAGAACATTTTATCGCCTAATAAAAATTGCCTAATTGTTCTCTGCAAAGTAGCATAACTATTATATCTATCATTGGCCTCAACCAATCTCTACCTAATTAATTTGACTTGATCTTCCATTTCTTAAATCATCTCAGGTCTAAAGTCTACCCTATCTTCCAACATGACCTAAATAATTAGTATCTTGCACCTTCTTCCATACAATGCTTCAAATAATGTCATTTTTAAAGTTGATTGGTATGAGTTATTATAAGGAAACTCAACAAATGGAAGGTATTATTTCCACTTATATTATTGATTCATGCAATACATATAAATGAGATCCTATAACACCTAATTAACTCACTCAGTTTGACCATTAGTTTGTGGGTGATATGTAGTACTGAAGTTTAGTTTTGTACCCTAAATTGAATTTAGAGTTAAACAAAACCTAGAGGTTATCCTTGGATCATGATCCAAAATGATATTTTATATAAATATATGTAATTGATATATTAATGTTACAAACCTATTCATAAGAGTAGGTGCATCATCTATCAAATTACATGGCATAAAATGAGCTACTTTGATTAGTTTGTTAACTACAAACAAGATCATGTCATGATTATTTCATGACAATGATAAACCTTGGACAAAGTCCATACTAACTACCTAACACTTCCATTTTGATATGTCATGTGGATACAAAAATACATTTTGGATACACATGTTCATATTTCACATGTTGACATTCTAGATAACATGACACAAAGTCCACTATATATTTCTTGATTCCCTTCCAAAAATATAGTGGTATAAGTTCTAACATGCACTTGGTTACTCCTTAATGTCTTGAATATAGGGTATTATGATGTTCCTTTAGCACTTTTCTCCTCAAGGTCTCCCTATATATTACATACATCCTTCTGTTATATCATAAAAGACCATCATTCTCTATTCTTAATCCTTTATACCTAGGATTTTGAGCATTCTTAGATAACTTTTTCTTGACTTGATCATAGAATTCATCTCCTAGAAAGAATTTAATTACTTGATCCCTAAAATTACTCTTAATACTAGCCATAATTGATATGTACTTCCTATAAATTAAGGCATCAACTATTCTATTTTCTTTGCCTTTGATATAATGGATATCAAAATCACACACAAAAAAAACTCTAACTAGTACCTTTGACAAGTATTCAAATCCATTTGGGTAAATATATACTTGATCCTCAAGCTATAGGTCTTGAACTCAAATGGTTTTCCTAAAAAATAATGCATCCAAACTTTCAAATCATGCATAATTGGTGCAAGTTCTAGATTATGAGGGGCATAGCCCACCTCATAAGGCTTCAATTTCCTTGACTCATAGGCTACCACTAAACCATATTGCATAAATAATCCTCCAATTAAACCCCTAGATGCATATATGATCACTAAAAACTGATCAAGTAAGCCTCTTTTTCAATTCTTTGAAAATCTACTTCACACTTATCTAACGAGATAAAACTTTGGTTCTTATGTTATAGAGAGGTAATTAGATTAGCTATCTTATAAAAATTTGGAATGAATTTCTTGTAGTATCCCATTAATCCCATTAAACTTATTACCTCATAGACATCCTTGGTGCTAACCACTCCATAATGGCTCTTATCTTTGTTAGATCTACTAAAATACCATCTGTAGAGGTAATGGGTCATAGATATTGCACTTTATTTTGGAAAAATACACACTTGGACAACTTACTATATAAATTGTGCTTTTATAACCATTAAAACCCTAGTTTTAGATGTTGAATATGCTTTTATTCATCCTTAGAATATATAATAATGTCATCTAGAAAGACCAAAACAAAATGATCTAGATAATCTATGATCACACTGTTAATGAGATCCATAAATGTTGTAGGAGCATTTATCAACTTAAATGGCAACACTGTAAACTAATAGTTGCCATATCAATTTATTAACATCATCTTTGAAATATCTTCATATTCTATCCTTAGCTGATGATATCCTACTCAAAAATTAATCTTATAAAATACTCTTTCCCCTCATATGTGATAAAAAAACATCATCTATACAAGGTAATATATATCTATTTTTTATAGTCATTTTATTCAACATTCTATAATCAATACAAAGATGAAGAGTACCATTCTTATTTTTTATGGAGATAACTGGTGCACTCCATGGTGACCCATTTGCTCTGATCAAATCTTTTGATAATTACTATTGGATATGAACCTTTAATTCAACTAATTTGGTGGTTGTCATTATATGTAGTGTTTTAGACTATAGATCTAATCCAAGTATGATATCAATATATAAATCAAACTCATGTTTAGGAGGTAATCCTATTAATTCATCCAAAAACACATCATGAAAATTATTAAGGAAAGTGTAATCTTTGATAAATTATTCCTTAAATTCCCTCATTTCATTTATCTTGATGATAAATGCTTGGCATTATTTTCCTTGATCCTTCTTTAGTTGCATTAAATAAATCTACCTAAGCCTCAACTCTCTTTTTTGACCCTAAATTTGTATCTAATTTCCAAAATCATATAGACACTCAACCTTATTCAGGTAATAGTCAACCTTGGATTTATGCTTCACAAGACAATTAACTCCTAGGATCACATCATATAACCCTCATGTTGTTACATAAAGATCCACTACTATTGTGAATTTGGAAACCTAATCTCAGCTTCAACTAAACACTTATCAACTTTGACTTTTGAATTATTCCCATATTGTACCAACCCTACATTTACCATTATTCTAACTTTTTTAGATAACTTATTTATAATTCTAGGAGCAAGAAAACATTCTATATCCCCTATATCTATCAAAATAGAAATTAGATGTTCAAACAAAATACTTGATAGTTTTATTGGTGAAACTTGGAATTCATCTTCTTTATGATAAACTACTACATGAATACATTATTAAGGAGCATAACCTTTGTTCATTGACTTAAACTAGGTACACTCATGAGCAAAATGACAACCCTTACAAATGAAGCAACCTCTAGGTGGTCCCTTCATATTAGACTATTAATTTCCCTTGAAACTACCTTCGAAACCATTAACAAAATTACTATTACCTAAACCACTATTGAATCTAGTATTTTGAATCTTGAATTGACTTTTGGAGTCTCCACTCCTCTACTTCTAGATCTTCTTTTTGAAAGTTGGCTTAAAAATTCCAAACTTTTTATTAAACTTATCTATAACTTGAGCAAGATATTTTAACTTAACTTCTTGTTTGACTACCTTCTCAAAGACTTAGTCCATGGTAGGTGGCCCATGAACATCCACCTCACCACCAATCTTGATTTTTAATCCTATGATGAACTTGTTAATTTTAAACCTCTCATCAGCCTGGTACTAAGGTACATACTTTAAAATTTTGGTGAACTATTCCCAATACTCATTCACTGATAGGTCTCCTTGCTTTAAATTTTGAAAATATATAAGCTTTTGTTTAGAGTATAACTATGAAATAAACTATGATTTGAACAATGTTACAAATTTCTCCTATGTGGTGGTGGTAGAGTTAAGATTCATTTCCAACTTTTGATGGGCCCACCACATAGCTGTTTCACTAGCCAATTGATAAGCTCCCTAAATTTATTTATTGACCTCAGAGTAGTTTTAAACCTTAAAATACTTCTCCATCTATGTCATCCATGCTTTATCTTTGTCCCCATAATGGTTCCATCAAACTTATGTAGATTCATATTTTTTATATCTCTAGCCAATTCTGCAGTTACACGTGTTCTCGTGTCCTGAGGCACTTCCTCATGTATTTATTATTTTGGAGTTTATTTCTAAATAGGATTATATTTATGTACATACTAATGGGATTCCTATTCATGTCCATGAATTTTATATTCCAAGGTTACAATTTGGTCCCTAGTTTCATTCATGGATGCAATAATCTAAACCAACTTTACTTCTTGTTTAGTGATAAATTGGTTAGGATCAAATGGAGGGTTATTATCATTGAAATTAGGACCCTCTCTAAATTATCTAGATCAAACCATTATCTTTTCTCATAAATAAAATTATATGAAAATGTTAACAGACTCATTAAGTCCTAGAGTTTGAGACGCAACTCTGATACCACATTGTAGCATCCCTATTGAGATTTACTAGAATAACATAATATTTTTTTTAATTTATTTGTATGTTATTTCATTATATTTCACCATGATAATATAATTAGTAACCCTAGTATAACACACTAATTATGTTAACCATAAAAAAATATGTAACATGTATTAATTATTGATCACTAACATCATACAAAACAAAACAAAATTGAATATAGAAAGTAATTACATATTTATAGTAACGATTGGTAAAATAACACATCCACTTTAGTCAATGTAAAATGAGTAAATAATTTATTTACATCAATAATAATGCTTCAATAATAAATACTATAAAAGATACAAGGCTCTATAGAGCATGAGTCTCACAAACTTTAGTATATATCATAATCTCAAGTGTAGTCTCTAAATAAATACTATTATGGGGAGGGAGAGCATCATCTGAATGATTTTACAAACCAACCATGGACCATCAATCTCACAAACAATCTTCTAATAAAATAATGGTCTTTTCTTCATGGATAGGTAAATAGTATCAATAGAAGAATCTAGAGAGACAAGCTAGTACCCATGTGCTATAAGATATCTAATACATGATGTGTACCATAAATAAAACTCATTCTAAAATGATATCTCAAAAACATGTAAATCATATATATAAACTGGTAATGTTTAACTAAACATAACTTTAGCCAAAATTTTCAAATAGTTATTAATCTCTATAATGAGTCCAATTCATACACACCATTTGATCAAATTACCTTCATTTGGCATTGGTGATGCTAAGTAAGCTAGTAAAGTCTGTCTCACTAATTATTTAGTGCCAATAATATGAGATTTGATTAATATAACATATAATCAATAGATTCATATGTATTACTTCTTATCAGTAGGCATTAAACATGTTAAATACATAAATAATCAAATAGCATACATTTATTCTGTTAAATATGTGCAATGAATCTAATTATAATATTTATTACATAAATAATAAAAATAAACAAGTAAAATCTATACCAATAAGGTATAATATACTTAGACTAGATGTTTCTAATTTCTTTAAGTAGATTCAAATTTAGTACATTCTATGACAGATAACAATATCATAGTCTATTATTTTTATGTACACATTAATCGATTACAAATAGGTAGTCATAATAATTTTAGAGATCAAATATCTAATTAAAAAAATCAAATCTGACATGAGACATAATATTTAATTTATACGTATTTTAGTTTTAGGAGGCTTTACTCATATAATCATAGTGTCATATCCCTTAGGATTCTATGACTTAATTTAACAGTTCAAAATTATAGTTACAAGCACACATCCCAATATATAAATATATGTTATTTATGTGTATGAGTACCTTAGTCCTCATATAAATATATTTTATATATGTATGCACCTTATCAAATATATGCATAATATGTACTGCATAACTATATTTGTTCACATGAACAAATACCATTTTATCATACTAACAATCATTTTTTATTTTCAAATAATAAATTCATATAATTCAAACAAGCCATTTATAATTTACCTATTCACAAACAAGTATTCAATATTGATCAAAGGATTTCAACATTCCCAAAACCCATGTTCTTGTTTATTTATTTCATTTTAAAGTCATAATATAGTTATGATAAAAAGTCATTCAAATTTATTAGCCTATTTTCCCCAAACTTGGGTCTTTAAACTATATATAAATTCTCCCAAATTATTGATAAATAGTTTACTAATCAACAGACATCTTATATCTAATATTCTATTATTTTTACTTACTATAGGTTTCATACTATTCAGAGTTCTACCAGTATCATCTAAATCAAGTCGACTCTAACTCAAATTCATTATGAACTGGACCATTTCATAGTATATATAAGCATTTAAACTTATATAGTTTATGCTCAGTTCAAACATATTAACATATGTATTATTCCAAGTTTAACCATGTCAACTTACTAAATATATTATAAAACTCATATACATATAGATACATTACTAATTTCCATACATGTTTTGAACCAGATATCCATCCACATAAATAATATACAAATTATATGATGTGTGTGTGTGTGTGTGTGTGTGTGTGTGTGTGTGTGTGTGTGTGTGTGTGTGTGTGTGTGTATTTGACATCCTAATTACATTAATATCTAATTCAACACCAATATCCACCATGGATTAACAAATGTCAAACTGGTTATAATAGTCATCTCATAATTTTCAATAATTAAAAACTCAGAGTTAAGATGGGATTTAAGTACTTTTTGTATTCACTCTAGGATAGCTTTATCATAACCTAGAACTAATTTAAATAGATTTAGTTATCATAATAGGATTTACATGAGTATACACATAGTCCTTATACTTATATGTTCATGGTTTAACATGACAAATATACACAATTCATACATATATATTTGCACTATTTTAAATGACTAAAGTACATATTTCACATATATATATATATATATATATATATATATATATACATATATATATATATATATATATATATATGTATATATATACATATATATATATATGTATATATACATATATACATATATATACATATATATATATATATGTATATGCATATGTATATGTATATATACATATGTATATGTATATATATATATATATATACATATATATATATATATATACATATATATATATATATACATATATATATATATATACATATATATATATATATATATATATATCTGTATATATGTATATATGTATATATGTATATGTATATGTATATGTATATGTATATATGTATATATATGTATATGTATATATATATGTATATATGTATATGTATATATATATGTATGTATATGTCTATATATATATACATATAAACATATATATACATATACATATATATATACATATACATATACATATACATATACATATACATATACATATACATATATACATATATATATATATGTATGTATATATACATATATACATATACATACATATATATATATATACATATAGATATATATATATATATACATATATATATACATATATATATATATATATACATATATACATATACATATACATGTATGTATGTATGTATGTATATTGATTAATTTGAAGTTTGGTTAGAGTTTGATATACATATAAAAATGATTGTGTACCTTCGTTTTAAAAAACCATAATATATATATATATATATATATATATATATATATATATATATATATATATATATACATACACATACATACATACATATATATATACATGTTAGGGTGTGGAGCTAAAAGCTTCACCAAGGAGCATACTTAAGTAGGTTCGGGTCTACACAGACATCGGTGTCGGTCAGGAGCGACTGACATCGGTCAGGTGCAGTTGCAGAGGCGCCGACATCGGCAGTGGGTCAGCCGGCGACGGTCACAAGCGAACAGGCAGGAACTGACGTCGATTACCTGTGTGTCCAGAAAGTGATTTCTGAGGACAGAAGCGAGTGTTTGCATGATGAGTTTGAGTTGTAGTCTCAAGCTCGCGTCTCTATTATTAGCAATATTATTTTTAGAGCCCTTGTTCAAGAGGCTTAACTGTTTTTTGTAAGTGCATGCTCAAGTTTCCTAATTCTATATGTAGGAAAGATCTTCTTAGCTTAGTGTGTGAGTATGAGTAAAACATTGTGAATGTTTGAAGGACAGTACTGAGTTGCATTAATCCAGGTTGTTGGAATTGATTGTACTTTAGAGAGAGAGCTCTTGAGGAATAGAGATCTAGTGAGAGATCTTGTGCATCTAAGAGAGGTGTGGAAGAAAGAAGTTTCTTCAATTGTATTCCTTTTGTAAAGAGTTTTAATACAAGTTTTCAGGGTGGTTTCTTGTATCTCTTGTTCTGTGTTATTTATCATTCTAGTTACTTGTCTATCTGATTTATTTCCGCGTTTATTGCTTTCACAAGTGTAATCTAGTGTTGGTTGATCCCCAACAAGTGGTATCAGAGCTCAGGTTCACTAACAGGTGGTTCAGATCTGTGTAGTGTGTTTGGATTACAGGTTGGTCACAGGGGTTTCTGCAGGGATTTCTGTTTGAGTGGGAGAAGCAATGGCAGAAGAAAGTAAGTTGAGAATGGAAAAGTTTAATGGCAAGAACTATCAACATTGGAGAATGCAGATAGAGGACTATCTGTATCAAAAAGATCTTTACTTACCGTTAGGTGGGATTGCAAAGAAGCCCAAGGACATGGAGGATGAAGAATGGGAAGTTCTTGACAGAAAGGCTCTGGGGTCTATAAGACTGAGTCTTGCATCCACTGTGATATCTAATTTGTCACAGGCAAAAACTACGGTAGAGTTAATGACTACATTAGCAAATTTGTATGAAAAACCCTCAGCTTCTAATAAGGTATATCTTATGAAGCAGTTATTTATTTGCATATGCAAGAAGGTGGATCTGTATCTAATCACCTGAATGATTTCCATGGTATTGTTAATCAGTTAAGTTCAGTCAATATTGTATTTGAAGATGAAATAAAAGATCTTTTAATATTATGTTCTTTGCCTGAAAGCTGGCATGGCTTGGTAATGGCAGTTTCTAATACTGCATCTGCTTCGAATATTTTGAAAGTAGAGGATGTTGTTAGTGTTATTTTGAATGAGGAAATTCGTAGGAAAAGCACAGAAGAGACATATGGGAATGCTTTAAATCTTGAGAGCAGGGGAAGGCAAAAAGAAAGGAGCAATAGGAGATCAATATCTAAGTCTAAGGGAAGAGGCAGATCCAAATCCAGAAATGGTAGAAGGCCACAATGCTGGAACTGTGGAAAGTTGGGGCACATAAGCAGAGATTGCTGGTCAAAGCCTAAGGAGGACAATCAGCACGAAGGAAAGGAAGAGGCAAAGGTTGTAGGTATTGCACAGGATGCTCTAATTTTCTCTTTGCATAATAATATAGAATCTTGGGTATTAGATTCTGGTGCATCTTTCCATGCTACCCCTAACAGAGAATATTTCAGTGACTATATCCATGGAGATTTTGGAATAGTGTACTTAGGGGATGATGAGCCTTGTAAGATTATTGGCAAAGGTAAAGTGTAGCTGAAGATGCAGAATGGCAACACATGGGTGTTGAGAGATGTGATGCATGTTCCTAGCTTGAAGAGAAATTTGATTTCTGCAGGAAAGCTAGGGGATGAGGGTTGTACAGTAACTCTCACAGCAGATTCTTGGAAGGTGACCAAGGGTGCACTTGTTATGGCCAGAGGTAAGAGAGAAGGTACTCTCTATTTATGTAATTATGTTACTAACAATTCTCCTTCCGTATTATCTACTTCAGATGTGGATGCTAAATTGTGGCACTCAAGGCTTGGCCACATGAGTGAGAAGGGGATGTCAATTCTTAAGTCTAAAGGTATGCTTTCAGATTTGAAAAGTATGGATCTAGAATTTTGTGAGCATTGTGTATTTGGAAAATAGAAAAGGGTTAGTTTTCTCAAGACTGGGTCTACTAAGAAAAGGCATAAGTTGCAGCTTGTTCACACAGACGTGTGGGGACCGACTCAGGTAGCCTCTATTGGAGGATCACGGTACTATGTTATGTTCATAGATGATGCTACAAGAAAGGTATGGATCTACTGTATTAAAAAAAATCTGATGTTTTTGAGACTTTTAAGATTTGGAAAGCTATGGTTGAGAATGAAATAGGTAGAAGATTGAAGTGCTTGAGATCCGATAATGGTAGTGAGTTCTGCAGTCTTAAGTTTAACTAGTATTGTTACACACACGAAATCCATAGGCAAAGGATGATTTCAAGGACACCTCAGTAGAATGGTATTATTGAAAGGATGAACAGAACAATCATGGAGCGTGCAAGATGTATGATATTGCATGCTGGGTTGCCCTTAGAGTTTTGGGTATAAGTAGTTGACACCGCAGTGTACCTGATTAATAGAGGACCCTCTATAGCTCTGGATGGTGGAATTCCAGAAGAGGCATGGACAGGTAAAAAGGTAGATCTCTCATATCTCAAAGTTTTTGGTTGTGAAGCCTTTGTGCACGTAGATAAGGAAAATAGAAAGAAGCTTGATGCTAAGTCCATGAGGTGCACGTTTATTGGCTATGGCTCAGATGATTTCAGTTTTAGATTTTAGAATCTAGGAACTAACAAGGTAATTAGGAGCCATGATGTTGTTTTCAATGAAAGAGTGATGTACAGTGATCAGATAAGGAAGCTAAATCAATCTGGGTAGAGCAATGGAGAATTGGACGAAGTTATGGTCCAAAATGAGCTCACGGGAAAAAGAAATAATCACTTGTAGGAAAACACAGAGACCAACATCGACAGGTTAGGAACCGGCGTCGATAGTACAGAAACCGATGTCGGTCATACAGAGACCGACGTCGGCAGGACATGCACTGACGTCGGCCAAGAAGAACCGGCGTCGGCCAGTAACAGGTCTACAAGTAGCTGAGGTCGGTCACTGTCAGAGAATTTGGGTGGACAGC